>JAABKJ010004496.1:0-24284 GCA_011634705.1 Andricus grossulariae
TTCTAACCATTCTTTCGGCGGTCTACCTCTGGGCATTCTGCCATTTACTTTACCTCTATACACCTGTTTGGTCAGTCTTTCATCTTCGATTTAAGTAAGATATAATCCCAGGCGAAAACAAGCAAGCGAGGGGTAGCGAGCTAAATGCAATGGTGGGGGTATACTACCCAGGTCAGCGGGTGGGAGTCGGGAATCGGCCGTATTCCGTTATATTTATGGATATTTGGGGTTCAAACTGCTGGCTGGGACAAAAGGACTGTGGTCTTCTGCGGGGACCAGAAAAGATCAGTTTAAGACTTTAAGATCATTTTAAGACAGGCCTATACCTGCCTATACTGTAGTCTTAAGTTGGTATTTTTTTTCACGAGGGAGAGGATTCATTAACATATGTAATTATGTATAAATAATCATTAGTCATTTTTAAGGCCTCGTTGATACTTATCGGGTTTCGACCTAACCGAGAATTTTTTTATTTCTAAAAATTTAGAACTTCACAAAAATCTTCGTTAGTGCCTTTTCTTAATTTACCCAAGCTAATCTCATTTCATGTGGGTGCGGAGTTGTTTCAAAAAATGTCGGTAAGGTAGGAATTCTGTAAGTATTACAGGTCCTTCATTACACGAATTAAAATAAGTCTGTTGATAATAAGGGTTAGATGGTTAATATAGAGATCTTTTTAAACATGAGTGTAACTTTTACAAAAACAGTGGTTTTTAAGTGGAAAGGTTAACCCACTTCTGGAATATAGACGCAGATTCCTATTACTAACATTTACTGATACTTACCAACATCGAGAGCTTTCGAGGGTTCGTGGCCGTACTCTCTTAAGGGGTTATATCTAGTTTCGCAATTTTAATAAAATTTTATCCAAATGGACTGCATAGGATCTATTACTATATATCTCACACGTTTTCTTACTTTTATTAGCGGTGAGCATGATAACGTAGGAACGGATTATCTGAAATCAAGAAACCAACAAGATTTCATTAGTATATTCCTATACACAGTTCGTGAACGAAGGGATTTTTATCTGGACCAAAATTTATATTTTTTGGGCCAAAAAACATAATATTTGGAACCTCAAAAAATGTTTTGAAAAATCATCGCCATTTTTTTTAATCAAAATTTTTGAAAACGACTCTTTGTTCACGAACTACGTATAGAAATACACTAATGAAATCTTGTTGGTTTTTTTATTTCAGACAATCCATTCCGGAGTTATCATGCTCACCGCAAATAAAAATAAAGAAACGTGTTTTGCGGCAGCGGCCATGTCTCCCCCTGTTTTCAACATTTTTTAATAAAAAAGTATCCACAAATATATAGTAGTAGATTCTATGTAGTCCATTTGATTAAAATTGTATCAACATTGCTACAAAAAATCTTTGAAATCCCTTAAAATAACTAGATGTAACACCATAATTTAATCTGTTGAATATCACTGACAGGGTTGATACAGGTCAGGGAATTCGGGAAAGTCAGGGCATTTAAAACTGGTCAGGGAATGCCAGGGAATATCTGACAGTCTCCGAAAATTTTCGATAAACTGAAGTTGAACTTCATTTTATTATTTTGTTAAATATTTAACAATTTTGTTGATTTAATTTTTTTCCGGTATCTTAGAATATTAATGTAGTGAAGGCCTTTTCCGGCTTTTTGATGTATTTATTTCAATATTGCCGACATATATTTCGACGCGGATCCGAGTCCTCTTCAAGGCGTAGTTCTTATTATTAGTTAACGGAAATTAAAAAAGTTTCTTGGAAGATTGTACATAGTTGTCATTTTGAAATAGTTTGAAATAGTTGAAATCTTAAAAATAGATCGTCATCATTTTTTAAAATGATTCTACCTAGATGTTTGATTGGTTTTTCTATGTTTTTACAAATTCTTTTCGAAAAGCATCTAATATTCGGTTGGATGTCACCTATTGTGTGGGCTGGTAACAAATTTTCATTCTGACAACGATATAGGAATCTACGTTGATTCTTTCTTATATATAATATAATATTATATATAATAATTTAATATTCCAAGGTACCGGAAAAAATTTAAACATTATTTTTCTTATTTAAAACATTCTTGCTATAATAAAATTAGATAATTTACGCAAATTCTTTCCTAAATATTAATAAAAAGCAAATAACTCTTAATAATATCATGATAATTAAAAGAGAATGATTATATTTTCAAAATTCAAAAAGGAATACGGATGAAACATTATTTCTAAAGTTCCACGATTTAACTCAAAATTCAGAAAATATTATTGCTAGTGGAAGGCAATTTATGCGGAAAAATGTTGCTATTAAGACAAATATTTACTAAGGGAGAGGGGGTGAAATTTTTTGATTTCTTGCGGGCACCATCGACTTCAGCGATTTGCGAGAAGATTTGTAACTCTTTTAATGCCAGGAATAAAAAATATATTGTCTCCCACACATCGAAATGAGAAAAAAAAATGATTTCTGACGTTCATTTATGAAGGACGAATCTCGTATTTTTAACTGCGCAGAAATTTCCATTCCATGAGCAAACAAATTTTTAATTATTACTCAGCAATGACGTAATATATATTCCTGTCCTTGGTCCAGATTTAAAGTGATAATTTGCGCTTGAGATAGTAAATTAAACAAATATCGTACTAATTTGGCGATCAGCTCAACTTAAGATTTCAAATAAATGATTCAAACAATGATTTTTGTGTAAAAACCTTGGATTTTGAAGCTATATATATTTTTAATCATCCACTGGTTGACTGGAATGTATTGGCAGGCAGGAATCCCTGGATGCACTTCCCTTTTTGTCACCCACTAAACCATATATAGGCGCCCAAAAAAGATTATACTTTAAAACAGATCAATTTATTTTAGGTTGCAAATTAATGAGAGAAAATTATGTCGAATAATATCCTGGATGTGCACATGTACTTCTAATAATACTAGTACAGTAATATTGTTCTCTCAATTTCTTTTCACCTCTTCTCTAAAATATATTTCTGTCAAAAAAATCAAAATGTCTACGTGTAGTGAAAAAAACCGTACCGAGATTTCGGTGCAAATAGCCTCTTCTTCTTCCCCCTGGAATTCGTACCAAAATAATCCAACTATTCATACGAAAATTTCGGTACACGTAGACACGGCCTTAAAAAACATAATTTTCTATGAAAGCCCATATATTTCTCAAAGGCATCCCTGATGCATGTACTGACTCACCTTACAGATAATATTTTTTTAATAAATAAATGCATTGTACATTTCAGATTGCAAAGGAAAAAGTGAAAAGAATATTCTTGTCATGAGGTACACTTTTCTCCAATATTTAATTTCTTCCTTTTGGAATCTAAAATTTATCCAAATAATTAAAACTTTTTGGGGTCACCTATGATATATGTACAGGTGCGTAGGTTTATTTTCACTAAATCTTGAATCTTGTTCTATATTTGTTGAAAAAAATGATAAATTCTATGTTCGCAGAAGAGCACAATATGATATTTCAACCCCTGAAAAGGGTAGTTTTTCAAGTACATTTTTTCGCCCTTAACATCTGGTATGATGTTATTATTTTCAATTACTATTTTCACAAAAATTGACGTTAAATAAATGTTCAAATCATAAATCGGGTCAGTTAAAGGCCCCAAGACCGTGAATTAAACATCTTTTAAAAATGAAGCAAGATTAGGCAATTATTTTTTCACCAAATGGAACATAACAAGATTAGTGATGAGTGATCAAAACCACACAATATTAATTTTTTTGGGTTAGCGTCAGTGGGCACAGGATATTTAAACGGTTCTGAGAACATTTCTTTAACGTTCGTATAACGCTTTATGTATGGTAAATATCGTTTTCCCACCGAAATAGTGACGATAAAGTGTAATTCTTGCTTCAAATACTTCCAGAGGTCGTATTTTGAAACCAATTTCGGAGAGTCTTTTTGTAAATTGAAATTTGTTAACTTGTGAAAAGTTTTGTTACGGCTGAATGAAGAAAATCATTATTTGTTCTTTATGATGAAAGGTGTCGAAAAAGAATAATTTTTTATGTTCATGCTGCATATGCTTTCCTCGATTTATTGACATTTCCTCAAAATAAAAAAGAATTAGTAAATCCACTCTCAATGAATGGTAGTTTTCATTATAGATTAATGTTCTTTATTTTTTTGATTAACATAAGCAAATTTATGGAGAAAACTGCCATCTGCTGTATGTTCAACAACACTTGCGATTGTTATCAACAGTTATTATAAAAAATTTACATTTTTCAACATAAAACATTTTTTTCTGTGGAGTCATTTTCTTTCATCTTAATAATAATATTATTACTTTATATGTAAAAGAAATTGAAACTATGAACTTGTTTATAATAATGTTCAAAAACAAGGATAATTATCTTGTTGAATGGCATATCCATTGTGTTGGTATTGTTCAGATGAAAAGAAATGATTGCAGAAGAGAAAAATTTTCTTCTCTAAAAGCATATTTTTAATTTTTTCACAGTTAAATTCAAAGGATACTAAAAAATGAACGTAATTTCGAAAGGAAAGTTTTTTCAAATAAGTACGAATTTTTTTAATGTTTACAAAGTATACTTTTTGAATTTTTTCGGGGAAATCTGATTGGTTGGGCGGATTGCCGGAAGTAATTTAGTCTGAGTAGAGCGCTTGTCCATTTATGGGGGAATCAATATGGCTGCAAGCTATTGCTGCAGTGATTGTTTGAGCGGTTCGAAGGATGTGACGTCTTAAGTTCACAGCATTTTTCAATAGGTATTTTGATACTTTTTCCTCAATATTATTTCTCTCAAAAATGAAGTTCTCAAACAAAATTTTGAATGCACTAAGCTTTTCAGAATTTTATTCAGTATTTAACAATATATTATCTGAAATTCATGCCACGACTTCGATCTGCGGGATCATTTCTTTTCATCTGAAAAATAATATTTTGTCTAAATGGATTGTCTCTCAACAATAATGGCCACTGTCATTTCTTTTCATCTGAAGAATAATATCCCACCAGAATGGATTTCCAATCAACAACATAATTACCACGGTTTTCAAAAATGCTTGTAAGAAATTAACAGTCTAACTTCTTTCACTTAAAAGGTTCTAATTCTCAGCAAAATCATTTATTATTATCTTAAGAACCATATTTTCTCGAGAAAAAAAAACCTTTTAAGTGAAAGGCCAAAAACAGTGATTTTATTTGTAAATGAAGTCACTGTTTTTTTTTCTTATCATGAATAAGAATTGCTAAATACAATGCTCATTATTTTTGGTAATAATATTATTCTTGAAATGAAAGGAAGTGACTCTGCAGAAAAAAGAAATGTTATGGTTAATTTTTTATAATAATTGTTGATAGCAATCACAAGTGTTATGAAATAGCAATTTCTCGTGTAAAGATTCAGACAGTTGCATGCATTAATTTTCTTATGACAATTGAAGAAATAAAGTAATTTTATCTACAATACACACGTTACAGAAACGTTCTTAAAACCTTTTAAATATCCTGTGCCCACTAAAGTGTGCCTTGACAGTTAAGTTTTTTTGATCACCCATAACTAATATTGTTATGTTCCATTTGCTGAGAAACTAATTTAATAATTTTGTTTTATTTTTAAAAGAAGTTGAAACCGCAGTCTTAGAACTTTAAACAGATCCGATATACGATGCAAACATTTCATTAAAGTTAATTTCCGTAAAAAAAGTAAGTCAAAATAGTAACATCATACCAGATGTTGAGGACAAAAAATCGTTTGGAAAACAACCCTTTATATGGATTATAAGCAATAAAAGATCAAAACAGTTGCTTATAAAATCTTCGAAATAGATAATATGATATTTCAGCCCCCATAAAGTGTAGTTATTTACAATTCAATGATATTGTCCTGAAATTACCCTTAATTAAAATTTGTAATCGTTATAGGAGTGTTTAGGACAAGGTTCAAGGGTTAGTTAAAAAACCTATGCACCTGTGTATATTGTGTAGGCGCCACTATACAGTTTAAATTAGTAAGGCGAGTTGATACGTAAATGCTTTAGGGATGCTTCCAAGAAATATATAGACGTCTTCAGAACATGATATTTTTCAGACAGACATATATTCGGGAGAACATTTGAAAAGAAATTGGGGAAAACTATATTACTAGATAAAAAACCCTGGATAATATTGGATATAATTTACTCACCTTTCTTTGTAATCTAAAATATATTTATTCGTTTAAAAGCATAACATTTTTGGGACGCCTTTACATGCCATAGGGGGTGCCAAATAAAGGGGGCGCAGCCGTAGGGTTTCCTGGCTGCCAATACATGCCAGTTCGCTCATTTAAATCACTTTTCAAAATTTCTTTTGATTGTTTTCGGATTATTGACATATGATTTCATTTCTACAAGTAATTTAATAAATGGTTAATTTGTTAGAAAAAATGCAGATTCTGTCAAAAATGTGTACCGAAATCATGTAAAAAGGATATAATGTAAATTATGCCTAACTCACTAGGTGTTATTTTCGATATGAAGCTAATTTTCAATAATCGCAAAGTTAATTTATTTTATCCCACAAACAAATGTTCATAATAATTTCAAAAATAGATTCCAGTCACAATTATTATATAAATATTACGAGCATTAACGTCTTTTGAAATATAAACAAATAAAATATATTTACAAATTTCGAAAATTTCTTTGTAACAAATTGTTTTCAAATTTTAAAACAATCGTTTCTTGTCTTTCTTGAGCAATCGACGACTAGGCAATATCAGTATATTACTTTCTTTTGAGAATTTTTAGAATTATACTGAAACTTGTATTTAAGAAGTCCGGATTTACGAAGTTCTGAGGAGTACCCTCAGCGCGTTAGTTGCATCAGCTGTTATTATGGGGCAAAATCTAATAGAAATGGTTCATGCGGCCCTGACTGTTTACGTTTGGCTGGTCTGCATTTAAGATCCAAGCCACTCCAAGCCATGCTGCCTATTCTGAGGTCCCATAACGTGAAGAAATCCGGATCTTTCTTACGTAATATCACGTCTTCAGAGGCCCGGTCGGTGTTCGGAAAAAAGCAGGATCTGACAGATCCTACTTTTTTTGGTGATTGTAGGTGCCTTTTTCGGCTTTTTTATAATAATTATTGGAAATTTATCTTCAATTATGTTAGCAGTTTTAAAAAACGATTTTCATGAATGGGTGTATCTTTTTTCTATGATTCCAATTATATAAAAAAATTATTTTCGATTTTTTGTAGATCCTGCTTTCTTAAATATCATTGCAGTGTATGTTTGATTAGAAATCCTGGGACTCAAAGCATGTGTAAACAACCATTGAATATAGCGAAAACTGGGTTTTTCTTTATTGCAATGAAACTATTTGTTTGGCAGAAAAAAAGTTGAGTTGAAAAATGTGGGTTCCATAAAGATCTATAATATGACGGGTCGCGCGTTGAGATCCGTGCATTTGTTACGCGACAAAAATAAAAACAGTCCGAAAGTCGAAAAGTTCGACTTCAGCATTTCTCATTTTTGAGACCATGTCAGACTTCAATTTATATCTTGAAGACAAGTTCCTATGTCACGACTGACATAGTCATTTTGACTGTCATAGAAGCTAATCTTTGTTAATTATTAAGCACTTTTGTGTGTGTTTACGCAAAATATTGAATAAATTCATTCACGGATTTGCATTTGTATTATACTTGTTTGACGACGATACCGAAACTATTTTTTGTTTTTAAGTATTTCTAACGGCTTAGAAGATTCTTATAGAAAGTTACAATTTTTATTTTTTCAAAAAAAATTTTGTTGGGTTATAGTCGTTCAGATCCACAGATTATGAATTTTTAAATTAAAAATAACTAATTTAATGGTTACAAATTTTTCATTCATAAATTTGAATCCTTCGCATCTGCTAACAGTCTCATTTCTGAGTCCAAAAAGGTTCGTCTCGAGACAAGTTTACGCCGACTTGAAATCACTCTGCTAAGATCATAAAAGTGAGACATTATCTGATGACTCGTCTCAGTTTTGAGATGCAGCCAGAAATTGATGTATTGGAGACGAACTCAGGACATCACCTAGTCGAACTGAAGTCAAAGCATTTTTACTCGGGTTGCCACTCTTGAAAAATGTGCCAAAATGCAGCCCAACATAATTATTAGTTTTCCCAAAAAGTAATTTTTTACTAACAAATTGAATTTTCAACGGAATTTCTGCATGCTTCGCGGATAGCATATCAGCTAAAGTAGGTGATCGTACACAAAAGGAGCTGTAATATCAAGTAAAATTTAGCGATAGACCGATTGTTTATAACTAAATTACATAAAAGTGGCTTCAAACAGATGTTAAGTGTTTTTCTCATAACAAATGATATAACTCCGTTAATATAAGTTTCATAAAACTCAAGTTCGTACTAAGTATAGAAAAACAGCTCTGCTGATTGTCATGATATATACGAAGCAATGCATTTTAATTTTATTGTTTATGATCATGTCTGATTCACGGAAAAGGATCGACACAGTCGGTGGCGCGAAGTAGGGGAAGCTGCTGTCGCATGTCAGGCGCTCGCGCCGGAAATGATTTCAGGTTATCAAATTGCAAACAGTTTTATTATCTCAGCAAGAAATTGACATATCAAGATGCTTTTTTTTTAATTTGGCTCAGCTTTTCGTGCTAGTTACAAGCCTGTTTATGGCTTCTCAAAAATATGATATCTAATGTCTGAAGTTTAAAACTATTTGATTTATCTTCTCTAATTTTGCCATTAATTTATTGTTTATTGAATTGACTGTAATATACGTTTGAAATTTCAGCAGCAGTAATTCTTTTTTCAACAATAAGCATCTACAACCTTCCGCCCTCCAGACACTTAAAGTATTACAAATTATTTTTTGTTCGAACCCCCTTGAAAACGCGCCATTATATGCACGTGAAGCAGGCGTAATGTGGCCGCTTCCAGCCCAGTGACGCTCCCACATGTGACCACGCTGTGCCACGCAAGTGAGAATATGGAAGAAATGATCTTTATCTTTAAAAAAATGTATCGCTGGACTCCACAGTCTCCCTTCTGCAAAGCACTCTATTTCTTCCTTTCACTTATAATCTAAAATTGTCAAGTACACCAAACATCTTCTATCTGCTTAACCTGCTTGTTTTCAAGGAGGGTAGGACAAAAAGTATCGTATGTATCAAGGCCGTACGGCTTTTCTGCCTCGTGTGAGTGCCGCCCTTGCTTTGCTCGGGCGGCAAGTTGACACTCGTCAAAATAGCCTTCTTTACGCCCACGATACACAATGTACTATTTTTTTGGGAACTTTAGGCAAAATAGCATCCGTCAAATAGATTTTACCCTGATTCCACGAAGTGAAAATTATCGGTTTTCTTTAATTTGTTTATGAGAAAAAACGTAGCATCTCTTTGAAGCTTATTTGATTCAATTTAGAAACAAAAAGTCGCTTCGCCGCAAAGTGTACTTGATAGTACAAATCTTTCAGAGTATAACCACCCACTTTAGTTGATATCCTATCGGCCAAACATGTAGAAATTCCATAGAGAACATTCAATTTTTTTATAACAAATGACTTCTTGGGAAAAGTAATATTTATTTTCTGTAAGTTAAAAATTGTTGCCTGCTCATTCCAAAAATAATTGCATAATTGAAAAATGGCGATCCTTCTTTTTGTAGATCCTTCTGAAACCTACATTTTTTAACAATACTTTTTTTCTATCAGACAAATGGGTTCACTGCAACAAACAAAAAACCAGTTTTTACCATTTTCGTCGACTGTTTACACATACGGTTTTATATGCCAATACTACAAGAATCCAATGTCAAATTTTGGCTTTCAATTAACGCACGAATTTTCACGGGGCATCTGGAATAAAATGCATCAAAATCCACTAATACTTAAAAATTTGGCGCTTCAAAACCCTGGAAGTTATAAGCGAGATTACGGTGGGGGTCAACGGAACCTATGAAACTCTAGCCCCCGCACTTTTGAAATCCAAAATTTTAAGTATACCATTTAAAGTCTTTTTTGCAAATATTTTGCATAAATTGAACTTTTTGAATACATATTTTTTCTTGAAACTGATTTTTGGATTAATAATATACTTGAGCCTTTTTGTTGGAAAATAGCTTCTTGTGCAATTTTGACTTCTTAATATTGTGATTCTAAATTTCCTCTGAAAAAAAAAACATTCTTAATTCCAAATGCCCTCAAATGCACCACCAATTACATGTGTTGGCTTGGTCACTAACCAGGAGACACACTGATCGCATGAAAGGTACAGACACAATGTCATCAGCCCCCACCCAAGTGTGAAAAGTTTGTGTTGTAGGAGAGAAGCGGGTAATGCGGCGCGCATAATATATGTAGGATAGTCAAATATAAACCGGATTTTTTTTATAACTTCTTATTAAATGAAAATTTTGACAAAGTATAAAATTATTATGATCATACATACATTCCACTACAATTGGGGAACTTTGCCATCGGATTGGTAGCCTATGAATTTTAATGTCATAGAACGAAAGTGGTTGGGTCTGAAGCGCAAGAAGTGCTCTACCTCCTCATCAGTGTTGAAACACTGACCTCCCAACGCCTCTCTTAGTGGTCCAAACAAGTAGTATTCACAGGAAAAGAGATCAGGGATATAGGAAGGATGTTTGAGAATCTTCCAGTGCAGTTCCTGCACTTTTGCTTGAGTTAGAGTGTCAGTATGAGACCTAGCGTACTGCGAATGGGGGTGCCCCGTCTCTTGGACTTGTAGTCTACCTTAGCTTTGTCCGAAACCTTACAATAGCACTCAGCCTTTACCATCTTCCTCTAATGAAGAAAATCAAGCAGCACAACCCCTTCATGATCCAAAAACATCGTTGCGAGTACCCATTTTTCAGCTCCCACGTGTCACTCGTTCTGGGCCGCCACGCAAGAGGCGTATTCTGTACATTTTCACGCCCATCTATACACTTTTTGTACCACGCAAACACTTGAGTCTTTGATAATGTTTTACCACCCAACTGCTGCTTCAACTTACGCACAATTTTACTGGACTTTATGCGTTCCTTACTATACAAATGGTATTATTATGCGTTGTGCAACAGACACTGGGATTTCTTTCTCACTCATCGCGCAAGCTCCTAAACGAAAGAGACGGAAAAGGCCTACGCAGTATTGAGAAAGTCTGAGATAACCCCGCTTCAGCCTCCAATAGGTCCTAAGTGAACATGGTCGCTTATGTGACACTTCGAAATAAATTCCGGTTTATATTTGACTCTCCCTCGTATATATCGATCGATAGAAAGAAAAATATAATCGATAATGTAATGGAAAAATATATATAGCGTAGAGAATAGTATATTGAGTATTAAGTGGAAGGCGACGGTTTTTTCGTGACGAGTGCAATGTTTTTAGGATGAGTCGTAGGTATGAGTACGAAGGTGTCCCGAACCGAAGACAAGTCTAAAAACTGTGCACGATTCAAGAAAACGGCCTCCTACGAGACAAGCACGATACTTTTTACAACCAGATCATGGAAAGGCAGTCAGTTCCGTCGAAGGTGGCGTGAAAAGGAGCCGGGGAGTTCGGCGAGCTTTGCCCCCCGCTAAGAAAACATCAATTCTGATCGTATAATTTTTTCGACTTTTCTGGCAGCAAATTCAGAGCAGCAAGTTGTGCCGCTTCGCGCATTTCAGAAGGTGTGCACTGAAACTCTCCACTTTCTTCTACATCCGACATTTTTGTTAATTTCCCACTATTTCACAATTAAGACGTGATATCGATAAGCTAATGAGCAGTTATTAGTTTTTTACTCGTTCTGCTCTAAGGGAGCTTCCATAAAGGATATCACAGTTTTTTGGCGAATTTTCTACCCCCCCCCCCCAATTGTCACATTTTGTCAATAGGGTTCAAAGTCCTCTGCCATAGACTGTCACAAGCGCAATGGGGAGGTTGCAAGCCGCTGTGTAGCGCCAGCTGCTTTAGTCAAGGTTCCACGAAAATTTGAATTGAATGAATGAAAAATTGCTTTCTTAAATACAAATTAATAATGAAAGTTTCTAGGTTATTCACAAAACAAGTTAAAATTTTAAGTTATTCAGTCTGAAAAAATAAAAATTAACATTTTTGTATGATAAAAGCATTTTTTTATTTATCCAATTTGAATTTTTCCGGAACTTTGACTAGAGCAGCTGATGCTACTATGGGAAGTCGTATTATTGATAATATATATATGCTTCCATAGTCATAACTCGTTTATGGAACTTCGCAAGTAGGAAGGAAACACACTAGGTTGCAGATAATCCAATCAACACTTTATTTCATTGATGGAAAGCTGAGATACAAACACGACGCCGTCAGTGATGGTGGAGAGAGAGAGAGAGAGAGAAAACACGAACGAACACTAACGTCGAACCAGTGAGACGAGTAGGTCTAGAATGCCGTGCGCCGTGCCTGTAGCACGGAGAGTGAGTCGCGAGACTCATCGCGCAAGCGCGGAGAACTTGGAGTCGACCAGGAGCGTAGCGGCAAACTAGTCGCTCCCCACACACGTCCCCCTAGTATTTACGATATTTATTCGGACAAATACATAATGTTAGGCATGTAATAATTCCTCGATTTATATAATAATTTTGAAATGTATGTGTGTGAGGAGTTGCGTAGATTATGCGTTGTTATTCTTAATTATAAATTGTTGCAAAATTCATACGTTGATAAAATTCCGTTGATTGGTATTAATTTTCTATGTTAAAAATGAATTAAATGATATGACGAAAGGACTTTTAGGTCGATATACATGTTTAGTTGATTAAAATCAATTATAAAATATATAGTCGATGATGGTTTTGTAACGTGGAATATGAAAAATTCTGAGGCATATAAAATTTTATATAAAAAGATCGTAGATATATAAAATGTGATATCATAAAATAATATTTGTGTTGATGAGTGTTAAAAGTCTTTAATTCGAGATGATAGATAGTGATGGATCATAGTCGATTTCTTTTTTATATTTCGACGCAGTTTTTAATTTCAACATTCTGAATTTCGTGTGGTTATTCGCCGTAAGAATTTGACTCGCCATGTGGCTTTACGATGAAGAGCGATATATAATGAAGAAATCGTTTAGCCTGAGTAATACTTAACCTTCTAGTGGTTAGACGTATAGTATAAGATGTCAGTCTTATAACAAATACTTTGGGTTACGCCACAATTTAAGAAAACATATGACGTGTTGGTTTAAAGGTCGCCCTTTTAATTGCGGAGTTTAGTAGGATCAAGGGAACGTGTCGCTGAGGACGAGGGTGAACTGTCGGCGCAGGTATGTTGTGGACCACATACAATGTTTGATGAAGATCAGTTCTTGTTTGATTGAGTGACCTGTTTTTATTAGAAGGGGTTGCGGTTTCGCTTTCTGGAATAGGTTGTATATGCAGTGTTTCCGAAGCTATAAAATCGCGTAAGATGAAGGCTGGTTTGACATTTTCTAGTGACACCCGTCTGGTGGTACCGTCAATATCCATTTCTATAACGCGGTCTCCTATCCATTTAATAACCCGATGTGGTCCGTAGTATAGGGGCTCCAGTGACTTCCTCGCGGTTCCGACACGTAGGAATACGTGCGAACAGGTGCATAATTTTTTTGATACAAAGCATGCCCTGTTGTGTCGATGCTCGACGGGGAATTCGTCCAGGAAGGTCTGCGGGTCCGAGGTGTGGCGTCAGGAATAATGAACTTGCCTGGAATATGGAGGGTTGTTCTGTAGCGAAATTCTGTGGGGGATGAGCCGCAGTCAAGATCGCTGGTTCTCAGTCCGAGCATGACGGTCGACAGTACGAGCGTCCAGTTGGGGGTGGCGTGGCACATGATTACCGTTTTTAGTGCGCGATGGAAACGTACTATCATGCCGTTAGAAGCGGGATAATAGGAGGTGGTTCAATTTGATGGCATCCGATGAGCTTGAAGAGCGATTTGGAAAGGCGAGACTCGAATTGTTGACCCTAATCAGTTGACAAGATCTCTGGGGAACCGAACCAAGTGACCCAACCATCGTAGAAGGCATGACAAACTGTGGCAGCCTCGATGTTTCGTTGTGGGATAACCTCCGGTCACCGAGAGAAGCGGTCGATTATCGTGAGTAGGTATTTATGGCCATCGCATTCAGGAAGGGGGCTGACGATATCCATGTGGATGTGTCTGAATCATGATTCGGGTGCAATGAATTGTGCTGGCTTTAGGATGGTGTGCCGGGCAACCTTGTATTTTTGACTTTCCAAGCATGATCTTGCCCAGCTAGAGATGGGGTGCGAGATTTGGTGGAACATTTCGAACGCGCGTTTTCGTAATGAGGTCGCAATGACTGGATGGAAGACGTCTCCCGACAAATCGCAATAAACCGATGTTCTATCTGGGACCCACATGATCTTTCTGATGTTCAGGGAGGATTTTGAAGACGTGTAGTACTGCCGTAGCTCTGGTTCGGCCTCCTCGGCCTCAGCGAGCTCGGTAATTCGGATCTCCGTCGGTAGCAACATGTCTTTCTCGGGATGTGTCGAAGCGTCCACTAGCGAGAGGGCGTCAGACACGAAGTTGTCGATACCAGGCAGATGTTCGATCACGGTGTTAACTTGTGAAATGGATGATAAATGTCGTTGCTGACGAGGAGAGGATTTTTCAGAGTGCTGTAAGAAGGCATAGACGAGGTGTTTGTGGTCCACGACCACCTTGAATTCGCGATTCTCCCGGAAGTGACGGAAGTATTTCATCGCCTCAAAAACATCAATTAGCTCTCTATCGTAGGCGCTGCAGTTGCGTTGGGTTGGGATTAGTTTTCGAGATACAATTGCGAGGGGTTTCCACCCGCTTCTGAGGCGTTTTTCAAGCGAAGTTTCTACGCCCGTATCAGAGTCGTCCGTGAAGAGACGTGTTTCTGCCTCTAGTGAGAGGTGGCGAGCAGAGCGATGCTGGAAACGTAGCGTTTGACCCTTTCGAATGCTGCTTCGGCCTCAGGATTCCACTCGATCGCGCGCTTGTTGTTTCTGCAGGAGTTCACTATGAAGCATTTAAGAGGTTCCTATACGTGAGCAGATTCCCGAGAAATCGAGGGAGATCGACGACAGTTATAGGTTTGCGGTATTCGAGGATGGCTTTTATTTTTTCTGGAGTGGTTTGAAAATATCTCTGTTGATGGCATGGCCCGCGAATTCCATTTCTGGCAATTCAAACTGGCATTTGTATGCATTGATGCGTAAACCAAATTTCTTCCGTCTCTGGAAAACTAAGCGTATATCACGATCATGCTTCTCGAAGTCTAAGGACGCAATGAGTGTGTGGTCGATACAGGCAAAGACGAAGTCTAAATCCTCTAGGGGCTGAAAGATATACCTCTGAAAGATGTTTCCAGCGTTGCGTAACCCGTATGTCACCACGACGTATTCGAAGAGTCCGAAGGGAGTAATGACTGCCGTTTTTGGGATATCTTCGGTTGCAATGGGGATTTGTTGGTAGGCTGTTTGAAAGTCCGGCTTCGAAAACACAGATTTTCCCTGAAGATTGGCTGAGAAATCGTGCAGATGAGTCACCGCATAGCGATCTGGGACCGTCACAGCGTTGAGACGGCGGTACTTGCCGAAAATTATCCATTGCCCGTTGTTTTTGCGGGTCATGTGGATGGGCGAGGTCCAGGGACTGCTTGAGGGTCTGCATATCCTGTTATCAACTTCGTGTCTGAAGTGTGCTTTCACAGCGGCTAGTTTTTCCAAGTTTAGTTGGCGAGCGCGTTCGGAGACGGGTGGACCGCGAGTGAGTATATGGTGAGATACATCGTCGGGAAACCGCGACGGTGCCTGAGCCAATCCGTTAACCTCTGGGAATTCGCTTTGGATCTGAGAGTAGGCCGAGGAACGATCTATTGTGCTAATGCTATTGAAAGGAGCACCTTTTATGAATCCCATCACACAGAGTCTAGTCATGGGATTGATAAGTCTGCGTTGGCTTACGTCAAAGAGGAGGCCGTAGTGTTTAAATAGGTCGGCACCTATAATAGAGTAAGGCACCGCTGCCACGCAGAAGTTCCATCCGAAGTCTCGGCGAAGACCAAGGCTGAGGGATAGGTGTTTTTCTCCGTACGTGGAGATTCGCGAATTGTTTGCTGCGAAGAACACCAAGGCCGGTGCTTTAGTATTAGAATCCGTTTTCGCAAGGAGTATAGATATATCCGAACCGGTGTCGACAAAAAATATCATGCCCGTTTCTCGATCCCGGACATGGAGACGTTTTGTTTCGCCGTTGAAGCTCACTGTCTCTACGTAGCAAGGGTTTTCTATTTTTCCGTTTTTTTGGATCGGTTGTTGTCCCATGAGCATGGTTTGACGCATTTGAGGGCGTCATGACCGTACTTTTTATGGTACCAACAAGAGCTGGATGAATCCAGATTTCGGAAATATCTAGGGCGCGATCTAAATAGCGAACGGTAACGAGGAGAAGAATCAGTTGCTTTTTCGAAATTACCTTTTAGCGTGGACACGTCTGCGTTAAGGAGGTCTATTTGATTCTGCTGACCGACCTCGCGGCATTGAAGGGAAGTAGCCGTGACTTCTGCACCACCGGTTGTGTCTAGTTCCGATGTTATATCGGCGAGCTCCGCGAGTTCCTGCAAGTTGTCTATCTTGCTTGCGGCTGGGATCATCCTCACGTTCTGAGGCAGTTGGTCCATAAATATTGATTAAATGACTTTGTCGCTATAACCGTAATCGTTGAGGGTCCGGAGACGCGCGAGGATAAGAGAGGGTTTCCTTGAGCTTAATACTTGGCTCCGTAGGAGCTGACGTAAGCGGGATTCTAAGGACATCGAGTAGGTGCAAATTATCCTCTTTTTCATTTGGCCGTGCAAGTCGTTCGGTTTTGGTTGCACTTGCATGATATCTCGAATACAGACCATGATCTCGCGGTTGATTTGGGCGATCACGTGATCGGCACGGAATTGAAAAATGATTCGATTTGCATGAACCATAGGCTTGGGTCAGAAGCGAAAAATTTAGGAATCTTGGGAGCGCGGTGTTCATGTGAGGTTCGCATTTCCTCGATAACGTTCCTCAGTGCGGCTATCTCTTCACTGGCCATGTTTGATTTTTATGTTTCCGCAAATTAAAAAAATTAAAAGAATGTGGTACTTTGTCCGCGAGAAACTACAGAAGAGAGAATGCTACGTTAATCTTGTGCGAATGCGTGAAATTTCGCGAGTAAAAAGAAAATATGTCCGTGAGAGTCGACGGAAGAGAGAATTACGTTAATGTTGCCTGAATCCGTGGAATTCTGCGAAAAAGTTACTCGAGTACCCGGGGGTAGTAACGAAAGAGTATGGTATTCGTAACTGTTTTTGTCGATTTATCGACATAAGAAAACATTTATGACATGAAGTGTAGGTTCTAGCATATAGTGCTAGTTACGATACGGGATACATTGACATATAGGCAATTTATGACATATATACAAGTTATGGTATACAGAACAGTTTATGATATATAGAACACATTAGGACGTATAAAACACATTATGACATATAGAGCAGATTATTGCATATATATATTATGGACAAAGGTAGGGATCCTTATTGAAATTTAAAATAAATTTGGTTTAACAAGTTGTTGGTACCGTGATTCAATGTGAAAAGTGTTTGCAAGGTGATTTTGAATTTATGACCGTTCTCTCAGATGTTGTGACATTTAGTTTATGTGACGTTAACGATTCTGTGTTTTTGCACAGAGAAAGAAGGATTCGTACAATAAATGCTTGTGAGGATGTTCAAAAGTTGAAGTTGCTCCGTGTTGCGTTTGGCTGCGACTCTCTGATTAATGCTGCCTTCGTGACGTCATTGGAAGATGGTGCCTGTTTGCTCCAAATGTTTTCCCCTCATAGAAAAAATCTCCGGAATCTGGTTCCATGTTGTTTGATGGATTTGCAGGTCGTTGTTTTACTTCTGCTTAGATGAGGGGGTTGGTGACAGCTCGAAAAGCGTGCTTAAATAACATCTCTGACTCACGTTTCTTGTAGATAAGGCATGTTGATGCTTCAGGGTCCAGCGATAGAGATTGATTTATATATACGATCCCATAGCCATAACTCGTTCATGACACTCCGCAAGTAGGAAGGAAACACACTAGGTTGCAGATAATCCAATCAAAACCTTATTTCATTGATGCACAGCTGAGGTACAAACATGACGCGCTCAGTGATGGCGGAGAGAGAGAGAGAGAGAGACAGTAAGAGAGAGAGGGACGAAGAGAGAGAGAGAGAAAGAAAAAAGAGAGAGACAGACAGAGAGAGGCAGAGAGAGTCGCTCTCCACACTCTCTAGCGGCTGTAAGCTCACCTATCACCAGGTGGCGAGGCGAGCACGTTACAGTTATCGCTGAAAACATCGACCTATCTCCATCTTCATCTAACTAGAATCTAAGTATCTCCACTTCAACTGCTGGGAAATGTAAGAATGCTTATGAAAAGAACCCTTTGCGTGTTTGTAACGTCACGGTACTCCAAAGAAGATTCACTTTGTGCGTCTTCATTTACATCGTTCGAGACATGCGATTTTTACATTCAGTCCATAAGTATGAAAGACGCCGTTTTCATGATAGTGTTTTGAAACTATCTTAGCTTTTCATTATTCATAAGAAAAATTAAATCTACGCTGGAACTCCCCTATAAGCCCTCTCTAAATAAGCAATTCCTAGAATATCGGTCACAATCAAAGCAGGCAGTTTGAATACTCGCACACATATTTCAAATTTATTTTTGACAACACTAAGTTAACTTGTTTATATGAGAAAACTTTTTTAATATTCAAAATACAGCAATATGATATAAGTGTATTTATTCGCGTTTTCAAGACGCATCGATCGACCTATTGTTGAACCTTTTATGACTCACCTGTACCGATTTATGAAGTTTCAAAAACATGGTTTATTCTGTTTATATGAGAAAAACTTGTTTGAGATTCAAAATATAAAAACAGGATATCCAGTCTACTTGTTTGCATCTTCGATACGCATAGATTGACTTATTGTTGAACCTTTTACGACACACCAGTACCGATTTATGAAGTTTAAAAAACATATCTGTATTCCTCTGTGAGGAAGCAAATTTATTTCATACCTATGTGGAAGAAAAACGCTCACGAAATGAGCACAAATAAATACATCCGCAGTGGAATACATTCATAATACTTCGCAGCTGCATTAATTTTATCTGTTTGCAAATTAAAAATAATTTTTTAACGATTGAACGCGCAATTTTAATAAAATCAGATATCTATATTCATTTAAAATATTGAAAATAGTATTGGAGGTAATATTTTGGAAGTGATTAGCATCCAAAGCTATGAACGTCCAATATCTAACATTTTGACATTTTACCATTAAAGTGTTTGCCGCGCCACATTACCCGCTTGTGTATTATGTTGAAATGAGACTTTTATTTGCCGATGTTCACTAACCAGGGCCGGCTTAACGAATAGGCTAGTTGAGGCTACAGCTGAGGGGCGTCATGTAATCGAGGCGGGCGGTTTTTGGGAAATTCAAGTTTAGTCAAATGAGTGCAATGTGAATCCGGGGAAAATCAGATTTGAAATTCTACAAAATATGTTTTATTGGCATTTTCTTTAGATAAAAAATACAATTTCAGTTTTACTAAAGTCGGCCCTGCAACTAACTTTACCTATTTGTGATAAATGACATCCTTCGGAAAAGTTAAACGATCAATAAAAACAAAGTTTTTATACATTTAGAGCAAAATACTACAAGCTTCAATGAAAAAGCATATTTTTCGCATTAAAAATTTAAACAATTATCTTACTTCCCATACTTCACATATTTTAAAGAATTTATATTAGATTTTCGAAACTTCAACTATGCCATTATTGCAGAAACTATATAATTTTCCAGGTAAAAATCGGCGTTTACTCTCTTATAATAAACCAGTCAAATCTCACTAACTTCCCGTGAAATCTCAATGGTTGAAACAGTCAGAAGTGTGGCACTGACAATCAGTGAGATTTCAATGGATCACGCAGTGGAATTTCGTCACAGGCTCAATCAGTGAGGTTCACTGGGTACTCAGTCCTAGTAGTCATCTGACCTCCGTCAGCTGGCTAGATATTACATTTATCATTCATCACTTTTGTGCTAACCTTTGCAAAATTATTTTTTTCAAATCCACACTTTACTCTCACAACCTCCTCACTTTCTAGCGAAAGATATTTTTCACATCACGTCACGCGAAACTTCAATTTTCGGCGTATCCGAAGACTCGCGAAAATAGCCAATTTCCGAGGAGTTGTTTGAAGTTACTTTATTCCACTCCTCGGGAGTGGAATAAATAAATATTCCGAGCTATCTAGAATGCAAGTACATTACTTCGCATGAGAACTGGATCACTCCATATTGCAACTAGATTACAAGTGGATATAGTGGATTACAAGTGGATTACTCCAAATTACTGGTAATACGGCGGATAACAAATGGATTGCTTTTAATTAGAACTGGATTACTCCATATTACAACTGGATTAAAAGTGGATTACTCAGAATTATTTTAAATACCCCGGAATACAAGTGGATTATTTAGATTATAAGTGGATTACACTTAATTACTTGAAATACGCCGGATTACAAATAGATTACGCCGGACTACAAGTGGATTATTCCGGACTACAAGTATATTATTTCGGACTACAAGTGGCTTATTCCGGACAACAAGTGGATTATTCTGAACTACAAGTGGATCAATCTGGATTACAAGTAAATTAATCTGGATTACAAGTGGATTAGTCGGATTACAAGTGGATTAATGCTTGTTATTAGTGGATTAATCCTGATTACAAGTGGAATAACCCTGATTACAAGTGGGTTTATCCTGATTACAGATGGGTGAAAACGGATTACAACTGGATTAGTTCGAATTATAACTGGATTACTCCATGTTACAACTGGATTCGCTTCGAAAATCGAATTCGTCAGACTCGATGTGAAAAGTATTGTACTTGACAAGTTGCGAAGCAGACAATTATCGAACAGTGTGAGGTTGGCGTCACGAGCCGAAGGCGAGTGACGCCAACCTCATACTCTTCGATAATTGCCTACTTTCGCCACTTGTCAAATAAATAGCTATTATCCCCTACTTATTGCATCTAGGCCCCAAATATCTCCAACACAAATACTAGTACATGACTGGTTGCATGTATCTTTTGGCGTCACTGTTATATTCAGTTACGCTGTTTTAGTTATGTCACTTCCGGCTTCAACTAGTCGAAATGAGAAAATCACTAGTTTGCCAGTGATAATTGAAACTACTGATTCAACCAGTGGCGATTTTACTTATATTCAGTTCAAGAGAGCATAAAACCTCAAAGAATATGGGACATTCCATCTCATATGAGCGCCCTGCCCTGAACAAATGTTTTTCGATTTTCTTCAAATTGCGGTAAATTTTATTTCTATATGACCCTATTGTAGGTGCAAAACCATAATCCACCATATTGCATGGTCACCGAGATATAGGAGATGGTAGTTGGTACAATTAGGTGAGCAGACCATTTTTTAATGAAATGTTATTGCCTCAAAATAAAACCAAATAAAGTTTGTAACTAAGAAACTCGAAAGAACATTTGACAAACTTTAAGAAGGTGTTAACCATTTCTCCAGAATATATTTCCTTTCTATAGCTTTTAAAAATAAAAAATTTGAATTACGAATATCTCGAAATACGTATCCTCAGATTTCGTCTTCAATACTGCAACAACGCATATCTCATTTTTGCTAACTTTTCAGGAGAGCCAAAAAACTGGCATATTCGAGGACAATTCGCGTTATGCAGTGTTGTGATTAATATAATTTTCGCGCTTCTAGTGGCTAACATGAATAATAGCGATGAACAGGTCGATATAGTGGGAAATTTAAAATTCAACGGTATAAATATCTAAAAAACGAAATGAAATGAGATATGCGATGTTGCATTATTGGCGACGATTTGGATAAACTGCATATTGAAGAAAAACTGAGAATTACTATTTAATAACCCTGAATGAATATAATGGACATTTAAGGATATTTCAAGATATCAATTGAAATAAATACATAATTCCAAACTCGAGGAGTCTGAATTCAGAATCTGAAGGAAGAAATGAAAAACGAATGAATAACTCTGAATTGGGTTCAAGGGGGGGAAAGGTTTTGAATTCAGAATCATTAAGTTTTGCAATGACATATTTATTTTAATTAATATCTCAAAATATCCTGAAATGTCCATTTTATTCATTCAGAGCTTCAAACTATAAATTCCAAGTTTTCTTTTAATATACATTTCATATAAATGCAAACTTTATTTGGTTTGATTTTGATGGTAGTTTATGATTTTGCACCCACAATAAAACTCTATGGTACTGAAACTTAGCGTAGTTTAAATATAATAAAAAAACATTTGTTTGAATCAGTGCGCTTATATGAAATTTAATCTACCATATATAAATTGTGTCATCACTTACTACCACGTTATATAAGCGATAATTATAGACTAAAGAACAAGCTTGATTCTTATAGTATATGAGATATGAGATAACGACTATAGTGAACAAAATATACTCCGATGTAGCAGCAGAATATATAATAATTAGTACTGCTGTCCAAAGAAGGAAAGCAGTAACTACATTGTGGATTTGTCCCCTGTCAATCTGAACGAAAAATTTTATATTCGCATGAAGAATTATCACAAAGAACAGAAAAAATTGATAATAAAATCATTGAATGTTGGCTAAATATGATTATCTTTTATCTAGTGATGTCAAATTATTATTTACTCTAAGTTTTTATTGTGACAGTGTAGTTATGATATCTGGTGTATATCTTTTGTCTATCCTATATTTAATCAGTGACAAATGGAGAAAGAAAAATATAAATGAGTTTCATCAAATTGACCTTCGAAGCAACAATTAGGTGAATAAATAGTTGTTTAACTTTGAACGATAAAAAAACTAAGATATAATTTGTAGATAGTAAAGATTATAAATTTGAGGTTGTCGTTGGGTGACAGAGGAGGCATCCAAAATCTATCTTGTTCATTCAGTCTTCTTGTATGGCCGTCAATCAGTTTGTCCTCTAATTGTGAAAAATGAAGATCGCCTATACACAGATCTTATCCTTCGCGGTTATCCTTAATTCTATTGGTGAATATAATAATATAACATATCTTTAATTTTAAGTACATGAAATTTTTAGCTTTTCGCTAATAAAAATGAGAGCTATTTAATCTGCATTTTAATAAAAACTCACTGAATTGATTAAAAAAATAATCTTAGTATGAATAATAGTTTTGAATATTCATTATTATATAACGTGAAAAAGTAAATATGCATACCTTTTACTATTACAAATAAATACTACAGCTCAATATATGCCCGCTTAATATATGCGAGGACGCTTGCGCTTCGCGGTCCATGAATAGGTTATACAGACGGTTATCACCAAAAATGAAAACGATGTAGAAAAAATGGAACGGAATATATACAGTAGGTAGTTTTTCAATATATAATGTATATGAAAATATAAGTTTACTTCTAATTTATTGAACAGTGACATTAAGCTCTAGACTATGCTTCCTTTCGTTTAAAGTTCGATTCTAAGTCATCTCTACAAAAACTAGTAGTCAATTTAAAATATCACTGAGACAATTTATAAATCTCCTTGAAATCTTTTAAAAATCACAATGCAAACTTGCGGATCTCTTAAAAACAAAAATTACATAATTTTAAAGATGATTTAATTTTTTTAATTTTATTCTCATCAGAAATTTCATTAGGATAGTTTCGAAATATATGTTATATCTAGTGAACATTTTGATTACAATTTCCTAATATATCAGAAAAATATTTTTTTATTTTTTTTTTAAATTATCAAAATCTTGAAAAGCATATAATTTTTTTATTTTTATAGAAATTAAACATGCCATTAGGATAACTTGCAAGTCTTTTTGTCATGTGCCAGAAACATTAACCAAATAGAGATATACACACATGCATACATGCATACATACATACATACTTGCACACATATATACATACACACATACATACATTCATATATATGTATATATATATATAATTATATATATTCGGTTTCGATTTCTATTCCTTTGAAATAGAACTAAAGGGCCTATGACAAAGCGAACGAGCGCGTCCTCGGGTTGCGGATAGAGGGTCCCTGTACCAAGGGTTTCTGCTGAATATGGTTACAATAATTAATAAGCAG
>JAABKJ010004497.1:9422-24284 GCA_011634705.1 Andricus grossulariae
GTTGAAATGTCTTTTTGATTTTAAAATTCATTTTTTTTGCTCAAATTTCATTTTATTGTTTTTAGAATAATAACTATAATACTTTTCTGTTGAGAGTTCATCTTTTCAGGTGAAAAATTTGATTATTTTGTTGAAAATTCAAGTATTTTGTTAAAAATTCATCTTTAAAGTCGAATTTTCTTTGTTTACAATAAATAAATAAATTTGAACATTTTAATTTTGTATCTGAAATATTGTTTTATTCCGTTTATAGAAAATCCTATGTTAAGAATATTACATTTTAAAGAAATTTCTGAAAATTTTTAAATCTCTTGAAACTTTTTAAAGCTCTTTAAGATTCTTTGAAGTTTTTAAAAATATCTTGAAATATCTCAAATCCTTCAAAATACCTGAAGATGTTTAAAAGTATTTGAAATTTTACGAAATCGATAAATTCTTGTGAATAAATTATTTGAAATCAGCTTTTGAAATCCCTTAAAATCATAAAAATCCTCGGGAATCTTATAAAATCATTTAGAATCTTTTAAAATATCCTCAAAATTGTAGTTTTTATAAAATTGTATCATATCTTCTGAAATTCTTTAAAACCCCATAATAATTTGTTTGAATCCTTTAAAATCATTCAAATATTTGAAAATTCGTTGAAATTTGTTTAATCTCTTGCAAATGTCTAGGAATTTTTTTAAATATCCTAATATCTTGAAAATCCTCCGGAATCACTTCAAATAATTAAAGTCAATTGAAAATTCTATAGAATCTCTTAAAAATAACCTACAATCTCAAAAATTCTATGGAATTCCTTCAAATGAATTAAATCTATTCAAAATTCCTTGGACTAATTTAAAATACCCTACAATATTTCAAACCCTTCTAAATCTTTTGAAATCCCTTGAAACTTTTTAAACCTCTCGAAAATTCTTTGGGATTTTCAAAAATACCATGAAATCCTTCAAATCCTTTAGAATCCCTTAAAATTGTTGAAATCTAATGCATATTTCTTGGAATCTTTTATAATACACTGAAACCTGGATTTTCGTAAACTGAATGTGCGTTCCTAGAATTGATGGCCTCCGCAGTTTCGGGATGAGAGGAGCCGCGGGACCGAAAGGGTGATGTGCTTAGTCAAGCGTGACAAACGGCATTAGGACCATAATCTAAGAACGTTAGCTGTATCAGATTGCGTCATGCGTCCAGATCCAACAAAAATGGTTCATGCGGTCTTGCTTGTTTACGTTTAGAGTCCCTGGATTAGTGCTCAAGGTCACTGAAGGTTATGCCCGAAACCGCGCACAAAGCCAGGTTCCAGTGTACCTCAAAATGTTTCAAAATTAAAATGAGACAAAACTGATTAACCCACGGGTTAATTTATTGAAAGAAATGCAATTAAAGTGATCTTTTCATTTAAAAAGATGACTATTACGAAATCTATTAATCAAATCTTTTTATTCTGATACGTGTCACTCTTACACTAAATATTATGCAATTTTCTACTGTCTCGAGAGAAAGTCCACAACCTTTTCCTTGAAAAAGTTGTATCACCTTGAAGTGGGTATTAAACCAAACGAGGTTTCTTTTGAGATATTGAATTAGCATATTAGACATTTTAAAACAAACATTTTTTCCAACTTGTAGAGACTCTAAAAGCTATAAATAAATGATAAACAAATATTTATTACTCAAATGACAATCTTCTTTTGAGGAATTTTAACTATAATGAATCGCGCGTTACGCGAAAAATTTCGAATAACTACTTATTTTTCAACTTTATTTATTATTAAGACAAATTTATAAAGATTATAGATATGTCAAATCAAAATTTCAAGAAAGAAGTTAGATTTGAACCACATAGTTGAATTTTCAATGAAAAAGATGAATTCCCCCAAAAAAATGTAATACATTATTTATATTTCTACTCAAAAATATTTGCATTTTAGATAAAAAAAAGTCGACTTCATCCAAAAAAGAAAAATTTCTAACAAAATAGTCGAATCCTCAATAAAAAAAAAATTAATTTCCAAACAGTTACATTTTGAACCCATAAAAATGAAATTTTCTCAAGAGAGACGAATTTTCTACAAAACAGTTTAATTTTTTAACCAAAAAATATGGATTTTCAACAATGGAATTCATTTTCAAACAAAGTGATGAATTTCCTACCAATATGATTAATTTTTTACCGAAACAGAAGAATTTTCAACGAAATAGTTACATTTTGAACTAAAAACATGAATTTTCAACTAAAATGATGAATCTTCAACCAAAAAAATAAATTCTCAACAAAGTAGTTCAACTTCTGGCCAAGTAATTTAATTTTTACGCTTAACAGATGCATATTAAAAAAATGTAATAGTTGCTATTTTTATTAAAAAAAATATTTTAATTTGACATCAGAAACAGTTGAATTTATACAAAAACACGAATTTTCAATAATATATTTGAATCCTCAACCAAAACAGATTTATTTTCAATTAAACCGTTTCATTTTTAACCAAAATGATTAATTTTCTGCCAGAAAAAGGAGTTTTCAACATAATAGTTACATTTGCAACCAAAAAGATGAATTTTCAATTAAAATTCAACTAAGAAACAAAATTGCAACCGAATTGTATTTTGGAAGGAAAAATAATTTCCAATAGAAAATAAAAATTAATAATAACTATTTTTTAACATTATTTTTTCAATTTCATACATATATATATATTTATTTATTTATATATAATTTTCCTAAGTTTCTTCATAAAATTTATAATTTTTTTGAACATTTCAGATATTCCGAAATTTCCAAATATTTGATCAATTTTAGGAAATCTTTCAAAGTTTGAATATATTTGCAACCTCTGCAAAACTTCTTAAATTTTGTCAAATATTTTAAACAGATTCGAATTATTCCTAAGATTTGGAAAAATCTTTTTAAAAAATTGAAATCTCTTAAAATCTTTCAGATTATTTTTTCGATTTTGGAAATCTTTTCAAATGTCTTAGAATCTTTTTGAACATTTTCTTTAAATTAATTTTTCAAAATAAAAAAACACTTTAAATTTACCCAGGAATCTTAACAGAAGTCTTTTATCATATTGAAACATTTCAAAATCCTTAAAAATCTTCAAAACATAATTTCGAAATCTTCAAAAATCTACACTTTGTTTTAAATTCATTGACATCTTTTCAAATCTTTTATTATTTTCAAAAATATTCGAAACTGCGAAATATCTGTTATAATGATTGGAATCTTTCCTAAAATTTTTGAAAAATCTTGCAAAATTAACAAAAGTGCCTTGAAACTTTTCATTTTTTTTTCGTCATGTTTTTAAAGCTTTTGAAATGTTTTCAAATCTTTGTTTTTGAAATTCAATTCTTTTTTAATATAAAATTATTTAAAACATACCCAAGAATCTTGAGAAAATTTGTTTATTTGCATTTATTTTGCATATAAATTATCTTCAAATCTTTTGGAAACAATTTTCCAAATACAAAAAAAATTGTTTATATATTGTCTCAAAATCTTATCCACATTCTTTTTCGACATATTTTGAAATCTTCAAAAGTTAAAATTAATCTTTTGAAATAAAACCTAAATCATTTAAATTTTTCCCAGAAATATTATTATCTTTTATCAATAAAGTTTAGAAACATTCAGAAATAAATTTTATCATGAAATAAAATGAAAATATAAAATAATAAAATAAAAAATTTGACTAACTAAATAAATGGTGCAGAAAGCTCGTAATCTTTATTAATAGATAACTACATATAATCTCATTTAATATAGTTAACGACTTATGAAGAGAATTCTTTTGTCATTTTTAAAACATGTGGTCAAGAAGTTAAGAACAGAATTGTTGCTTTTATTATTAAAGAATCATTTTCAATTTAAATGTTTTATTTCATAAATAAATGTTTAGAATTAAAATTCCTCATTTGGAAATTGTCATTTACAAAATTCCAGAAAATTTTAAAAGAACAAACTGAGAAGAGCCACTTAAAGTAATGTTCACGTAGCATGTAACCAAGCAGGTTTTGAACAACAATGTATGCGAGATCTCGTGAACACGATTTTTAAGAAAAAAATAGGCGACACAGATTTTTCCGATTTGAAAAAAAAAAATTCTGCGAAGTTATGAATATTTAAAATTTCAAGTTGGTTACAAAAAAACACCCATTCTTTGTTTAAACCTCTATGACTTTTGACTTAATTAAGACATTTAAATTTTCTTTCCAGATTCTGGTGACGTTTATTTTTTTCAAATATAGAGAACCTATTTTCACCAGAACTTAATCATTTACTTTTTGAAATTTGTTTGTCAAATTTTATTAATTGATGTTATTTTTTTTACCAGTGAATTATTTAAATAATATGACCTTAATGTTTTTTGTCTACATGGTCGATCATCAATATATTTTTTTTAATATTGATTGTTAAAGTTGTGAAACACACTTTTTAAAGTTGTGAAAAAAAAATCTCTCTAGCTCCGCTGGGATTCGAACTCCAGATCTTTCAGATTTTCGGTCTGTCGCTCTAAGCTAACTAATTATTTAAATAATTCACTGGTCAAAAAAAATAACATCAATTAATAAAATCAACCTCATGTTGGATTATCTCGCATGTACATTGAATGACGTCGACATTCAACTTGTAGGAGTTGTGAAGAAATTTTCTCGTCCCTCCGTAGCTCAATTGGTTAGAGCATCAGACCGGAAATCTGAAATAACTGGCGTTCGAATCCCAGCGGAGCTAGAGAGATTTTTTTCACAAATTTAATAATCAATATAAAAAAAAAAAATTGATTATCGACCATGTAGACAAAAAACATTAACATCATATTATTTGTTTGTTAAATTTATACTACTATAAGGAATACACTGAAAACACCCACTAAAAGTCATATTCGCGCAGTATGCAACCAATCAGGTTTCCAACAAGAATTTTTTCCACAACCTCATCTAGTAAATAATTTCCCTCTATTTACCAACTTCCCTGCAGATTTCTTTTGCCCACTTAGATTTCCTGCCCACAAAGCAGGCTTTTATGAAGGAGCTATGCGAAATTATTTAAAGAAATTCTCTTCCCAGTTCCCTCGCCTTGAAGTTAGAGCACGCACCCTTGCGAATAAAGTTCTTAGCTAAGCCAATGCTTAGACAAGCAGGGTGGTACTTTATGGGACCCCATGCTTCGATACGCATACATACACTCTCCAATTCCTAAGTAAACATCGTGGTATTCCTCATTACGTCGGCCCCATCCCCTTGGGGTATTACGTCAATGGGCAGACTCAATGGGATGTTTCTAGATATGTGCTACAAAGTATACCATAAAGCCCATAAAAAATCCCATAAAATCCAACATCATATTTAATCTTGTCGAAAATAGTATCCCTTACAGGGTGCCTACTAATTCATATCCGACTTTTCGCGCACGGAGAAAAATTGATGTTCATACCTAGATGTTTAAAGTATAAGATACCCAAGCGGAAAAATTATGTATATAGTTTATTATATATTGTGAAGTATTATATATAATATGCATTTGTTTCATATAAAAAATGTATAAAACAAATGAATATTATATATAATACTTCACACTATGCATAAACTATACATAATTTTTCTGCCTTGATAGTAGGGTCGGTGTAGAGTTCTTAAATTCTCGAGAATTTAAGTTCGGGCTATATAACGAAGAATATGACAGAATTTAGCAGAATTTAAAAGAATTTAGGAGAATTTATGATTTTTAACAATATTGTTATTGTTTACGTTATTTACATAGTTACATATAAGTTAGGGGCCGTAATTAAATTACGTAACGGATTATAGGCCACTCTTGATGTACGTAATTTATGGTTTCGAGAAATAATAAGATATGGAACTTGAAACTTATGGAAATTATTTGTATTTCAAAAAATACATGCTTTGCAAAAATTCCCTGACTTTTCCTCGACCAATTTTTATTTCCCCGGACCATTAATATTAAAATTCCAGCATTTTGATCTTGTAATATTTTTAACACAGGATCTTTTATAAACGGAATAAAACAATATTTCAGATACAAAATTTAAATTTTCAAATTTATTTATATATTGCCAACAAAAACAATTCTACTATAAAGATTACTTGTTAATAAAATACTTGAATTTTTAACAAAATAATTAAATTTTTAACAAAATAATTGAATTTTTCGCCAAAAAAGAGAAAAGATGAATCCTCGACAAAAAAGTGCAATAGTTAATATTTCAACAACAACAAAATCACATTTCATTTAAAAAAATGAATTTCAAAACCAAAAAGACGATATAACAACAAATAAATGTTTTTCAGTCATGAAAGAAACAAAATTTTCTTCAAATTGTTGAACCTTCAAGTCAAAAGACGAATTTTCTGTGAAAAAATTAAATTTTCAACCAGAAAATGTGAATTATCAGAAAAAAATTAATTTTTAACAACATTTTTTTCAACAAAGCAGTTGAAACCTAAATCCACGCAGATTATCTCTTAACAAAGTGGTTCATGCAAAATTTTTAAACAAAATAATTGAATTCTCAGGCAAAGAAGATTAAATTTCAAACAGTTTCATTTTTATCCAAGAAAGATGACATTTTCATCCAAAAAAGGTTTCATTGACTTTTCAATATCAATATATGATTTTTAAACAAGAAATAAATTTTCAACTAAAATAGTCGAATTTTTAATCCAACAAGATAAATTTTCAACCAAAAAGCATGAGTTTTCATTAAAATTGTTGAATTTTTAACGAAAGAGTTGCATTTTTATCCAAGAAAGATGCTGTTTCTACCGAAATAGATGAATTTTTTAAATAAAAAGACAAATTTTTAAAAAATGTAAAATTTTCATTAAAAATTATTTTAGTTTTACTTTTCAATATGAAAATATGAGTTTCACACAAGAAGTAAATTTGTCAATTTTCAATAAAACAGTTGCATTTTTATCCAAGAAAGATGAAATTTCTGATAAAATAGATGAATTGTCAAATTAAAAAGACAGATTTTTCAAAGTATAGTTGAATTTTTATCCAAAAAAGATTTCAGTTGAATTTTGAACACTAAGATAGAAATTTCAAACAAAAAGTAAAGTTTTCACAAAAAAACTTGAATTTTTAACCCAAAAAGACGAATTTTTGACAAAACAGTTGAATTTTAAACCAAGAAGGATGACTTTTCAACAAAATTGTTGATTTTTTCCCCTAAAAGTTCCATTTTCCTCCAACAGAGATTCAAATTCTACTAAAATAGATCAATTTTAAATTAAAAAGACAAATTTAAAAAAAAAAATAGAATTTTTCTCCAAAAAAGATTTCAGTTGAATTTTCAACACTAGGATATGAATTTTAAACAAAAAGTAAATTTTCTACGAAAATAATTGAATTTTCAACCCAAAAAAATGAATTTTCAACATAACATTTGCATTTTTATGCAAGAAAGATGCAATTTCTACTAAAATAAATCAATTTTAAAATTAGAAAGGCAAATTTTCAAAAAAATAATTGAATTTTCATCCAAAGAAGCACTGTAGAAAAAAGTTCATTTCCAAAGAAACAGGCGAATTTTTAACGAAGTTTTTTTAGTTCAACTTTCAACCAAGTAGTTGAATTTTCAATTAAATCGACGAATTCTCAACATATAAATTTTTAAAAAAATTATTTTCAATCTAGTAATGTGTTTTCTACTGAAAAGATGAATTTTCAAAACAAAACAAAAAATTACCAAAGAAGAAGATTTTTTAACAAAATACATGCCTATTCAACTAAGAAACATCTATTTTCAATAAAAAATGGAATTGTTCATTTTTCAGTTAAAAAAGTTCATTTTAAACCAAAAGAAGTCGAATTTTCAAAAAAATAGTTAAATTTTCAACCGAAGAATTTTTAAACATTTTAAATCTTAAGAAAAGTTTTTTGTTTTATTAAAACCTTTCCAAATTCTTGAAAAGCTTCGCATTTTTTCAAGATCTTTAAAAATCTTAAATTTTATTTAAAAATTGTTGATACATTTCAAAATTTTCAATAATTTTTTAATCTTTTCAAAACTTCTAAATCTTTCAAATATCTTTTTAAATGATTCTGCTTTTACCTAAAATTAAAAAAAATTTTTTAACTTTCAAAAAAATTCCGCATAAATAAAAAAATGGCCTTAAAATCTTCCGGATTCTTCTTCGAGAATTTTGGAAGTATTTTGAAAAGTTTTCAAATAATTTCAAATAATTTTAAATATTCTCCTAACATTTATTTTTCATAATAAAAAATTACTCTAAATTTTCCAAGAAATCATAAGAAGATTTGTTTATTCCCTTGAAAACTTTCAAAATTCCTAAGAAACTTCTAAGATTTTCGTTAAAAATCTTCAATAATCTACATTTTGTTTTAGATTTTTTCAAAACTATTTCAACTCATAATCTTTGAGATTCTTTTCCGAAATTTTGAAAACTCTACATTTTGTCTACACTTATTCAGTTTTCCTAATAAATTTTAAAATCCTGTAAATTTTTTTTAATTGTTTAAAATAAAACCTAAATCATTTAAAATTTTCCTAAAAATCTTCTTGTCGGTATCTCTAAGTTTTTTTTTACCGGGATATTAAGCTGTTCTCTTGATTTTTATCTTTATCAGCTCAACATAAGTCATATTTGTGTATCTCAAATTATGATTTGATATAAGTGTTTTACTGAGACAATTTTAGAAAAAAATTATTATTTAAAGGAAAAGTGGAAAATGACTGGAACTTAAAGTGATCAACTTTTTGGCTATTACTCACCCTGGACTCATTATAACTTTCTGTTTGTCATTAATCCATTATTTTTACAATCAACATTAAAAATATGCAAGCTATAATTTCGCAAATAAATGACATAATTAATATGCCTCAAATACCTATTGCATAATGAACAGCGTAAAAAGTTGCAACAAACCTTTTCGCGTGACTAGGCAAAATTATCTCTAATTGCAGCTTTATTTTTCATCAGTCACTTTCCTACTAAAAGGGTTTAGATTTAAAAAATGCAAATACCATCAATTTAGATTCAGTAGTAACTCGCCAAAGTTTCAACGACCTCGATAAAAATAGAATATGCTCAATTAACTAATAGGCAGGATATAACCGTTAAAACATCATTTGAATTTCAGCACGGCTTGTCTGACATAACACGATTTTTTTTACTGTAGTGCATTAACTCCCAACTGTTAACTCTAAACATAATTGTATTTTTTTTAAGTATCCAACTTGATATTATAATAAAAATAACATGAGGTCAATTATTCTAAATTTAGAAGTCATCAAAAATATCTCAAGTTCAATGCTTTTCTTTACGAGGGAAAAGCAATAAAAGCTTATTTTATCGTCGAATGAAAGTAAGAGTTATTGGCACTTTGCCTTCAATGTTGACATGATTTTTGTTATCATTGGTTATCTTCTCGAATTGTATCCCCAAAACTGTAAATCTTCAGTTTCAAAAACGGTCAAGCTTATTTTCCAATGTTTAAAGCAATCGAAATGAAAAAAAAATCAGTGAATCTAATCCAAGAAAGAATGACTAGATTCCGATATCCGATACCCTCAATTTGTAGGCATTCGGATTATCATGTAAAGCTTTTATACAAATTGTTAAATGAACAAAGTGAAGAGACTAGAAGTTTCCAGAAAACATATTTAAAAATCCAATTCATGTGGAGATTACACATATATCTCCTCTAGTAGGTCGATAATAGCTTCTTCATTGTTGACCTTGCGAGTGCATTGACTCTTTCTCCAAAGATCATACCTAAACAAGTAGTCCCTCTCATAGGAACAAACGTTGTCTGCTGATTTGATACTAGGAAGGATTTTATTTATCAAATTATATTTTTGAAGGTTTGACTTTCTAGAAGAAGCTGAGAAGGATTTTTGAAAAGATGCTATTGTCTTGGTAACATTTTGGGAAAGTCTAGTTTACTGCATGATGTTCTACATCGTTTCTTCAGAAATAAACACTCTCTTCGTAAATATTATCAAAAGTTTTATAAACAATATGAAACAGTTGATTAAAAAACGAAAGAAGCAAAGTGTGAGAGGAATCAGTTTGTTTGGAGAGATTCCTCTCAATATGGAGCAATCTGAGCCATACCCGGATTATTTCTGGTAAGTAGTAATATTCCCAATGTGTTTTGGCAATAATGAAAAAATATTTACATGGCACTTATAGCCTAGTTCTTGGCTCATTTCGCCTATCGATTGTCTGCGTCGCCTAATTGTAAGATCTCTCAATTCTATCCATGCTTAAACTGTAAAACATGATTTTTGAAATCTGTCAAGCTTATTTTCCAATCTTTGAAACAATCTAAATGGAAACAAATCTTTGTAATAATTCTAATCCAAGAAAGAATGAATAGATTCCGTTAACCGATGCCATCAATATATAACGGTATTCGGATTCTTATGTAGAGCTTTTATCCAAATTGTTTTATAAACAAAGAGAAGGGACTAGAAGCGTCTAGAAATCGTGTTTGAAAAACCAATTCATGCAGAAATTATTAATATATCTTATCTAGTAGGTCGATAATAGCTTTTGCATTGTTGACCTTGCGAGCGCATTGACTCTTTCTCTAATGATCATACCTGCACAAATCGTCCTTTTCATAGCAACAAACATTGTCTCCTTATTTGATACCAGAAAAAATTGTATTTGGGAAAAGATTGAAAAGACATTATGGTTTTGGAAACATTTTTGGGAAAATCTGGTATGCTTCATGATGCTCTACATTATTCCTTTAGAAACAAACTCTCCCTTTGTAAATATCATCAAAAATTTTCAGAAGAATATAAAACATTGGATTATAAAACGAAAGGAGCAAAGTCTGAAAGAAATCAGTTTGTTTGGAGAGACTCTTCTCAATATGGAGCAATTTGAGCCATAGCATGATTGTTTCTAGATTTAGTGGTAATATTCGCAATGTCTGTTATAGTAACAATACAAGTCTTAGAAATTTGCATATACCACTTATAGCCTAATTCTTGAGTCATTTCACCTATCGATTGTCGGCTTCACCTAATTGTAATATATCCCAATCGTATCCATCCTTGAACTGTAAATCACTATTTTGAAAATGTATTAAGTTTATTTTCCAATGCTTAAAGCAATTCTTATGAAAACAATTTTTTTTAGTTAATATAATCCAATAAAGAATGACTAGCTTCCGTTATCCGATACCCTCAATGTGCAGGCATTTGAATTATCATGTAAAGCTTTTATCCAAATTGTTTTATAAACAAAGAGAAGAGTTTAGAAGCATCAGAAAACATGTTTGAACATCCGATTTATGCAGAAATTACACATATATCTTATCTAGTATGTCGATAATGGCTTCTTCATTGTTGACCTTGCGAGTGCATTGACACTTTTTTCCATTAATCATACCTGCACAAGAAGTCCGTTTTATTGGAACAAACATTGTCTCCTGGCTTGATACCAGGAAAAATTGTATTTGAGAAAAGATGGAAGAGATACTATAGTTTTGGAAACATTTTCGGGAAAATCTAGTATGCTACATGATGTTCTATATTTTTCCTTTTGGAAACAATCGCTCCCTTTGTAAATATCATCAAAAATTTTCAGAAGAATATAAAATATTGGATTATAAAACGAAAGGAGCAAAGTCTGAGAGAAATCAGTTTGTTTGGAGAGACTCTTCTTAATATGGAGCAATTTGAGCCATAGCATGATTGTTTCTAGAGTTAGTGGTAATATTCGCAATGTCTGTTATAGTAACAATACAAGTCTTAGAAATGTGCATATGGCACTTATAGCCTAGTTTTTGAATCATTTCACCTATCGATTGTCGGCTTCACCTAATTGTAAGGTCTTCCATTTGCATTCCTCATAAAACTGTAAATCACTATTTTGAAAATCAATTAAGCTTATTTTCCAATTCTTAAAACAATCTAAATGAAAAGAAACCTTTGCAGTGAAGCCAATCCAAGAAAGAATGAATATATTCCGTTACCCGATATCATCAATGTGTATAGGTATTCAGATTATCATGTAAATCTTCTATTTAAATTGTTTTATAACTAAAGAGAAGGGGCTAGAACAGTGGGGAAAAATCCTGAAAACATAATTAACCATTTTGGGCTATTTTTTAATGTAGCCCCCCCCCCCCACTCAACCGAAAAATAACTTAGCCCAAAATTCTATCGAAACAGGGGAAAAAGGGTGATTTTTCATAAAAATAGGAGAATAACAATAGGGGAATACATTTTTTTATATACAGTTAATGTACAAAATAGTTAAAATTTCACTCCACAAAAGATTTGCTACCAAAAGAGATATATTTTCATGACTAAAAAACAAATTTTCAATACAAAAATATGATTTTCAACCAAACAGTTGCATTAACAACCAAATGGTTGAACTTTTAACCAAAAAGTAAAATTTGCAAGCCAAAAAGACGAATTTATTTGAAGAGAGTTTAATTTTCAACAAAAAAGTTTATATTCAACCAAGAAAAATGCATTTTCAGCCAACAAAGATGAATTGTCTACCAAAAGGCCCATTTGCAACTAGTTGAATTAAACGAAAAGAAAAACGAATTTTTATGAAAACAGTTCAATCCTCAACCAAAACATATTAATTTACAATTGAAAAATATCAATTTTCTGAACAAAAAAACGAATTTTCAACCAAATATATGAGTTTTCTACCAAACAGTTGATTTTTCAACTTATGAACGACACATTTACGACTGAAAATGGAACAGTTAAATTTTCATCTCGAAAATATGGGGTTTAAAAAAAATGTTAATTATATACCCTAAGAAGGAAAATTTTGATAAAAATAATACTCAAAACAAATAAAAATATCAAATAGTTTGATTTGCTACCAAGTTGTTCAATTTTCAAGCCAAAAAGACAAATTTTTGACAAAAGAAGCCAATTATCAACCTGTAAATATGAATTTTAAACTGAAACGATGAATCCTCAAACAAAAAAAAATCCTTTTGTAAAAAGTATTTTGACTTCAAACCAAGTAGTTAATTTTTTGACACAAAAAGATAAATTCTCGAATAAAAATTTAATAACATTTTTAACCAAAAAGGATGCATTTTTAATGACAAAAATTAACTTATGACCAAAAAAGAAGAATTTTCCATAAAATACATGAATTTTCAACAGAGTAGTTGCATTTTCCACAAAATAATTAAATTTTCTACCAATTAGATTATTTGTGAACTTACAAAGGACAAATTTCCAACGAAAAATTGATTAGGTGAATTTCCAGATAAAAAAAATTGTTGTTTTTTTGAAGACAGAGAGATAAATTAGTATCTACAAACCAGTTGAATTTTTAACCTGAAACTAAATTTTCTCAACAATAAAGTTAATTTTCTACCAAGTAGCACACATTTTTATCAAAATAATTTAATTTTCAACTAAATAGTTGAATTTTGAACCATATAGTTTAATTTTCTACAAAACTGTTGAATTTGCAAGACAAAAAGAGAATTTTTCTGCAGAACAGTTCAATTTTCATCCCAAAAAAATGAATTTTTAACTAAAATAATGAATCTTCAAAAAAAATGAATTTTTTAAATAGTTTAATTTTGCATCAAGTAGTTGATTTTGTAGCGAAACAAAATAAATTTACAACCAAACATGTAATAGATGATATCTCATCAAAAAAAGATTTTTGGTTCGAAAAAAAAGTTGAACTCAAACAGTTGCACTTCTAACCAAGAAGATTAATTTTCGACAAAAAAAAAATTTCAACTAACTACATGAATCTTCAACCAAATATATGAATCCTTAACAAAAAAAAATAATTTTTAAGATAGTTCAACTTTCGACCAAATAGTTCAATTTTTGAACAAAAAATATGACTTTTCAATAAAATAGTTGCATTTTTAACAAAATAATTGAACTTTTAACCAAGTAGCAGAATTCCTAATCAAAAAGGAAAAAGAAAAGAAACCTTCAAAAAAAAGAAGAAGGTGCGACCCCCCCCCCCATCATCCCCCCCAAAAAATTGGTAACGTAATTTACGGATGGTCCCTAAAATGTATTTTACAATGGTTATTAATAATAGAACCATTACAATATTGTGAACTATTTTTTATTTTCATCCAACCCTTGTATATTTAGGAGCATGGTGAAGTCACCCTTCCTGTCAAATAAAAAATAAAGAATTATAATATCCAAATTCCCGGAAATCGTACTAAAAACTAAGTCCAAAAATGTTAATCTGCAGTATGTTTCTGACAGGCGCCTGAGAACCCCTTTTTAATGAAAAAAGAGAATTTCGCATTACGTCAAGAATTAAAGGAATGCCAGCTATTTGAAATATCATTACATGTGACGTGGAACGAAGAAAGCAGCCTTAGAATAAAAAATCTTTTGTTAATGAAAAAAAGAATTTTAAATTGCGTCAAGAATTAAAGGAATACCAGCTGTTTAAAATATTGTTACATGTGACGTGGAACGAAGAAAGCAGCCTTAGAATCAAAAATCTCTTGTTAATGAAAAAGAGAATTTTGAATTGCGTCAAGAATTAAAGGAGTACCAGCTGTTTGAAATATCATTACATGTGACGTGGAACTAAGATGGCAGTCTTAGGATCGAAAATCTCTTGTTATTGAAAAAAAGAATTTTGAATTGCGTCAAGAATTAAAGGAATACCAGCAGTTTGAAATATCATTACATGTGACGTGGAACGAAGAAAGCAACCTTAGAATCAGAGATCTCTTTTTAATGAAAAAGGAGATTTTGAAAAGCGTCAAGAATTAAAGGAATACCAGCTGTTTAAAATATTATTACATGTGACGTGGAACGAAGAAAGCAGCCTTAGAATCAAAAATCTCTTGTTAATGAAAAAGAGAATTTTGAATTG
>JAABKJ010004498.1:0-24281 GCA_011634705.1 Andricus grossulariae
TTTCATGTAGCGGGCGTAAAGTTTCATGTTGGCCCGGCGGCGGAGTGCGCATGTGCGAGCGTCACTGGGCTGGAAGCCGCCACATTACGCCTGCTTTACGTGCATGCAATGGCGCGTTTTCAAGGGGGGTCGGACAAAAAATAAATTTTGCGCTAATCAGTTGACGAAAATACAAATTGGTGTGGGTTTGGTGGCTGATGCAACGCAGGTTTTGAATCTCTATTATGCACAGACATATTCCACTACAAATGCGCTTCATTGTTCAAATGGCAAATGAAAAGTTCTTACTTTGAAAGAACACCGAAAAATATCTGAACTTCCGGGGGTGAGTGGAGGCTGGTGACACGCTTTACATATCTCGAGTCCTGATGAATATGTTTTCATCCTCTTTGGCTCATTTTGAAGGACCTCAAATGCGCTCCATCTCACCATCGTGAAATTAAATTGAACTTGATGGCAAGTACTGATAACGCGAGCCGTTGATAAAGGAATTCATATGAGAGAAGTGAGAAAGAGAAGTGTGGAGGAAGTATAAGTGGGAGGTATAAAGTTTTTGATCAATCTAGAATTCTCGTTTGGGGTCATTCACAAAATGTGTGATACGTGCAAGGGTGAGTGAGGGTCTATCAAAGTATCATTCTCCATATTAACAACAATTGAAAAAGGCCTCACGCTCCCTTTTAGAGTCGAAAAACTTTGAAATTAAAAATTTTTTCTTTCACAGGGAAAAAAGTGTTATATTTGTTTAATTTTTCATCAAAAACATGAATTTTAACATTTTGTATGGATGATTTTCCCTAAATGATAACTTTGCATGTGACTAATTTGTTATTAATAGTTTCTTAAATTTCTAGGATTTTTTCTAGATTATGTTAGACACTAATATTCTGAAATAATCACAGAAAATATATATGAAATTTTTTCATTATATTAACCATTATTTTCTATATTCGAACTCCAAATCTCATTGCTCTGGCAATATTTTTAATAAAAACTACTTTTAAGAAAAATTGTCAGAATTCTGGGACTCAGAGAAATATATATAAGAATTAAAAAAAGTTTGAGCTCAAGATTATTGTCAGATCAATTTAAAATAAGGATGAACAAGAGGTTTTTGAGTATATTACATTTTTTTAACCGAATAGAAAGCCATAATATATAAATTTCACTCTTTTCTAGCTGGAAAATGAAGACAGATCCCACTTTCGAGTAAAAAAATGTGATATTTTTAATATTTTCCCTCTTTTACTAGAAAAATTGGAAATTAATTTAGAGATGTGAAAACTTTGATTGAGTAATTGATTGCTTTTTGAATTTTGCTTCTTTCAAATTGAGAATTATTAAAAAATTCAAGTCACGCCTTCTAAACAAAAAATTATATGCTTTTAAAATTTCCATCGTTTCGGAACAAAAAATTGTTAACTTTTTAAGTTTACCACTTTTAATGGGGAAAGCCTTCAAATTATCAATAATAATGTAATATTATAGTTTTAAAATAATTTCTTTTCACTCAGGGCATTTAGAATTTAAAGATTTAGAAGAAAGCACTGGAAATTGTTGAACTATTTAGACTTCAAATTTTAAATTAGGAAAGCTTGAAAGATTTAAATTTCTTTATCCATCATTCCTCAATATGAAATTATTTGATTTGGGACTTCTGGAATCATCGAATGCTTTCCAAAGTCAAAATTATTTATCTGAAAGTTTGAAATTTTGTTATTGAAAACTGCAGGAATGAACAATTTTGTAAATGTTTATTTGAAACGCCATCTTGAATTTTTTCAAAATTTTGGATTTCCAGGATCATTATATGCATTCAAGAGCCACACTTTCTTTTAAAGCAAACTTCCAAAATATTTAATTGAAAACTTTATTATATTTTTTCAGCGTTTGATCATTCTTAGTTGTTTACTATGTGGAAGTAAGTTAGTAGAATCTCGACTAGCCTATTCAAATGTTGGTTGATTTTGACTTTCGTTAACTTAGCATTTTTGTTTAATCAACTTAAAATGAGAATAAATTATTCTCTCGTTGCCTCATTCCTGTACGTCATTGATTGATTAATATTCTATTGCTCTATTGCTTGTTGCAGAGTTGAGTTCGCAGACTTCGAACCCTGGACCTAGTACTCCTCGTCCCGGAATTTTTTATTTTCCTGACAGACGAAATGCTCTGGGTTCTTCGAACAGGTCTTTCCCTCCTACTGAGTCTTCTGCTCATGACAGTTCCACGTCTCCTCACGCCAGTAATTCTCCCACATACATACTTGGATATACACTTGAAGCACTTAGATTCATCCGGCTTATTCCCCACACGAATCCATCCCGGCGATTTGAAATTCGAAGATACACTTTTCCTAACGATAAATCAATTCACTTGAGAGGAGAACGTCGTACCCTTCTGCCTATGCCAACCGAAGAACAAACTGTATTATCAACGTCCACTGGTGACGTCGTTGCAATAGTGGATGGTAATAGAAAGCTTCGTGGAATATATGAAATAAAAATAATCTTCCAACGACGGGTAAAAATAAACATGTACAGCGGTGCGGTTGAAGAAATGACTACAGAAGAAATCCGGGATACTCCATTAGGCTCCCATTATCCACTCGCAAAGATATTCAGAATCCTTCATATGGACACAGGTAACCACTATATTATTTGTTGTGATGGTAATGTTAGTATTGTAGTCATTTAGTAATCGTGGTAGCAGTAACTTTTTTTGACTCATAAGCTCTTGATTTGTGATCTATAGGTGTAAGATTACTGAGATTATCGATAAATGATAATTATTTCGGTCGGTATTATACTATACGTATAAATAACACAAATTTTCAATTTCGTGGCACCACTACAGTATTATATTTTGAAATACAATTGATGTATTTTGAGTACCCTCTCTGAGTAAAAACTCATTTCTCACTGCGTCAACGCGGATTAAAATTAAATGAGCAACAATACGTGTCGTGTATCTGATATGCGATAATTCACATAACAATTATCTTCCCTTGTTGTTTCTTCAAATTTTTACAGATTCCTAAAATAGTATTTTTAAGAAAAAAATGTTATCTTCACAGCTATTTCGGACTAATCTTTACCTGCAACAAAAATTACCTTCAAGTGTTAAGATTTACCCGCCACATGAGAAATGGTTACCATGTCAACTCTATTGAATCTTGTTTTGTTGTTATTCCAAAAATTCAACTTTATCTACTTGGAAATTACCCGCAACAAAAAGTCACTTATGTTTATTCAGTGTTATAGTTGAATGGTTGCAGTACAGAACTACATGAACAGCAATATGGGAATTTGTCAGGGAAGCGAAATATATTTCTGTAAAACCAAAATCACCATTTAAAGATAACACAAAACTTAACTCTCGAGCTGAAATGTTTCTGAATTAGATCCAAAAATGTATGATTAAAAAAAATGTCCAGTTTCCAGAAACAGAATGTGGAAGTTTACAATTCCAAAGTGACAGGAACCTCAAAATAAAACAGACTCGGTTGCAAATAACATTAGAAAGTGCAATTTTCAGTTTGAACAAGAAATAAAAACCTGTTTCTGAGATGTTGAGTTGCTTAACTGACAGAAGATAAGTTTGATTAGAAAAATTTAACCAATTCCGATTAAATCATTCAAGAATTTGCACGTTCAAATTTCATGGGTTTTGAAAATCGTCTTTGGATAGCTACTCAAAATCTATTAAACATTTTTTCTAAATAATAAAAATTTTCTACCGAGATATGGAGAAGCTAAATAAGATTAAAAACATTTTCATCCAAAAAAATTATTCTGTTCAAGGAAAAAAATATTTAGTGTGATGGTATCGCACTGTAACATACGAGTTATCGCTGAAAAATGTATAAAGAGGAGAAAGGTATATGTTCATTCATAGATGAATAATAATAATTTTCAAAAATATAGTTTCTGATTGCACGGCCAAAAGTTAAGTGAAACAAAACCTGATAAAAATGGCTTTGTGTAGAAGATGGAGATTTAAGATTTTAGGTTGGAACTTGATTGATACTTTGGTGCTAAAAAAGTGGCAAATAGTATTATTTGAGAGCTTTGTCTTTAAAAAAAAGATGCATTTTATTATTTTATCGTATTGAAGCACTTTTAGGAAGAGAAATATGGTCATAACAAGGTTTCAAAAAAGGTAAGAAGTTAGGAAAGTAAAAAAAGAAGACAAGCTGGGAGACAAGTACAGAGTCAGCTGTCTGGTTTTGAATCACCAATATTTCTATTTTACTGTATTAAAAATGAGATTTCGAACAAAATCTTTTTCTTTACAAAATATGTGTGACATTTTTTTAAATTTTTAATGCAAAAGTCCATTTTCGGAAAAATGTTGGTTATCTAGTTTTGTACTGCAACCCTACAGTTGTCGCAAACCGAACATCCAAAAAATGCTTCATATTATTTTATTTCGTCAATTAATTGATTTCTATTTATTTTTATGCATATTAATGGGCTTGTGTATAGAAAAATTTTTTACTAAAAATAAGATAATTTGTAGAAAACTCATTTAGAACAAAAAATAAGCTTTTTTTGCATTTACTACAACCTAAATGCAGAGTATCCACTGTGCATAAAGTTAGCGGATAAAGATACAGAAAGTACATCAAAATCAGCAGAACTAGAAATAAAAAAAATTGGAAATCAATTACTAAAATAATATTATTAAAAGGAAACAATCCTTCAAAAAAGCGCTAGATTTCAATCCACAATGATATAATATAATTTTTTTGTAAGTACTTGATACCTAAGAAATAATAAATTTACTTGGATCTTAGTAGAAAGAAAATTCATTACTCTACATTTATTTGAAAATATAAATATAAAAAAAATTATTACAAAGAAGTGTTTCATTTTTTAGCATTACAAAAGAGAGAAAAACTTTATTCATACAATGAAAAATATAGTTCGAACATCGCATATATAGTAGAAATGATTGAAATATTTCAGTTTACATAAAACAATTCACTTTCATGATAATATAATGAACGAAAAATGTATATGATCAACGACTTCAAGGTAATAATTTTTAAAACATTTACATAATTCTTCAAATTACAATATTTTGTTTCAAATATTATATCTTCAGTGATAAATTTTATTTATATTACTACCAATAATTTTTTATGCCTAAATATAAAATATGTAAAAAAATAAATTTACATTTTTTTTAATGTTGTACATAAATATCTCTCAGGGATAAAAATAAAAAAATCTTGCATTTACGAAGTATTTCAAAGGGTGTTTGAACTAATAAACATACCAATTTCGCGTTAGTCCACAATTCCTTTTCTTAATTAACGACGTGAAAAAAAGTTTCAACTATATCTATTTTAGATTTTAATAGAACAAAATTCATAATCAATTTGAGTTATCATATGTGACTGAAATCCTAATATTTCATTTTTGAAATGATTTAAATAATGGATTCTATAAATTCTATATCATATTTCATTGAAAATATATGAGCTCTCACTAACAATTTACATACTTGCTATTAACTTCATTTTCATTGTTTTATATTTGTAAAAATATGTCCTTTTATTAATCTTTCTAAGTTTTTCTCTTTTAACCAAAAAACTTTGCAATTATAAATCAAAATATAATAGTACAATTTCATAATTGCAAATCTTAAACTTTTAGCAATTAGAATTCGACAGATCCAGGAAAAAACTGAAGATTGTTCAACTATTAGGATTTATAATTTTTCTACGTAAAATTATTCAAATTATTACGTTTTTAATCAAATTATTCTACTATTAGGGCTTTCAATTCAAATATTTCACCACATGGTTTTAACTTTTAATTTAAAATTGTTTATTCCAATTAAAAATAAAATAATTTAATTTCCCACGCTACTATCTTCGAATTGTCTCTTCTATAGATTATTAAAGTGAAATTAGGAAATTTGTAGTAACTTTAATTTATAATTATTTAACAATAAAGGAGAAAATTGAAATTATGAATTCGGGACTTCTGGAAGCATCAGCAATATTGGTTTCTTCAGAAATGTTGAACTTCTGGGATCATTGGATGCTTTCGAAAGTAACATCTTTATATATACCAATGTTTGAATATATTCCATTCAAAAACGCAGAAATGAACTATTTTTGTAATGTTTCATTGATCGCTAACCTATATCCCAAATTACCCCGTTTGACGGTATATTATATATTTTTTATGTTTATTATGTTCTCAGTAAATAACTATATAAAACGCATTTTATGACCCAAATTTTTGAAAAATTTACGAATTTTTAGAAATGTTGGTACCTCCTTGCTATACTCTGCAATCTGAGGATATCAGTATGAACTCTCTAATCTCGTTTTGTGCTGATTGAAGAGTTTAGAATGGATTGATTCACAAAAAAAATATTCAATATAGGCGACATTGAGGACGTGACATATCACATCAGGAAATTCTTCCCAGGACAAGTCTTTTCGAGACAAGTATTACCAGGACATCTCTTCCAATAACAAGTTTTTCCCGGAACATTACATCTGAAAACTTCCATCTTTTGAAATTTCTTTGAACTGTGGTAATATTGAATAATTTTTCCCTGAAAAACACTTCTTACATCAAAAAAATCATGAGCTGTTTCGAGACACCATTATGCAAGTCTTCCCGGAACAAGTCTACACATGTAATCACTTACGGCCTTGCTACGAGGCGAAATTCGATATGTCTTCTTCAAACAAGTTTTTCCGGGAAATCACTTTCCAGATTAAAAAAAAAGTGAGATGCTTTGAGGCACTATTTGAAAGGTATTTTCTGGACAGGTAATCAATCGCTCTTGTGTAACCAGTCACACGTATTGATTGAAAGGTCACTTGGAAAAAGGGTTTGATGGATGACCTTCTGTGATGAATCACCACTCTTTTGTGACCAGAATCGTGACACATTTTGTTGAATGCGGGAAGTGCTTTCTCAGGAAGACTTGTCCCTGGAAGGTCTGTACGATGGTGCCTCGAAGCATTCATGTTTTTTTTTAAGTGGAAAGTGATTTTCCTGGCAGGCATGTTCTGGGAAGACACACCCAATGTCGATTTGCAGTTATTTTGTTAAGGTGGGAAGTGTTTTCCTGCAGAGAGTTTTGGCGGGAAGATTTGTCCAATGGTACCTCGAAGCATCTCATGTTTTTTCAGTTGTGAGGTGATGTCCAAGAAAGACTTATCTAATATTCCTGTATGTGTACATGGGGGAAGGGATGTCTAATTGCGCCTTTACCCGAATGTAAGAGGCAGGCTTTAACTTTCATTGAGATTTCCTGAAACAGCATTGCATTTGGTAAGTGATGTCCAGAGAAGGAAGGTCCCTAGCGATGTTATGTCCTGGAGATGAATTTTCTTGGAAAGACTTGACCCGGGATGACTCACTTTGTGTGTCTTGTCCCGAATGTGGCAACATGCGCTTACGAAAAAAGGTTTCGTAGCCTATTCAATACAGGGAATTAAATGTCTAACCTATTTATATTTCAATTTGAAAATTTAGAGATTGTAGTAGATTGATAAAAATTCAGATCCTTTTATATTTGATCCTATCCTATCCGTTCTTATCTGATTCTGTCCATTCCTATCTTATTCTAATCGATTCTATATGGTCGTATCCAATTCTACTTGATCCTATCAGCGGGAGCAAAGTCCGAAGGCCGCATGGTTAGTCACACGACCGAAACTATAAGTGTTTCAGCCCGGTGCTACAAAACTCTAAAAACTGAAAAAGTTACGTAAATTAAACATTTTTTAATAGTTTCTCCAATATGAATTTAATGAAAAACTGAAAGCGTCTGGGGCGTTGGAGAAATATTACCGATTTGGCTCAAATTCAGAGGACATTCTATTTTTGAAATTTCGCACCAGAATCGCGATAACGATTTCCAAGAAAGTAAATAAGGACCACCCTTGCCAACATACGATTGTATACTCTCCAAAAATATTTAAAGCTCTATTTCTTGTTGCAGAGTTGAGTGAACGGATTTCAAACAGTGGACCTGGTGTTCCTCATTCCGAAATTTCTCAATCTCGTGGCAGACATCATGATGTGGGTTCTTCTGACATGTTTTCGCCTCGTGCCGAGCCTTTTCTTCGTATCAGGTCTAGATCTCCTCCTGACAGAGATTCTAATTCATACATATTTGGATTTGAACTTGAAGAACTTAGATTGATACGACTCATTCCCAAAAATAATCCGCTCCAGCGCTTCGAACTTCGAAGGTATACTTTTCCCCGCGATGAGTCAATTCACTTGAGAGGAAACTTTAATGCCCCTGTGACTTTGCCAACTGAAGAACAAACTGTAATATCAACGTCCAACGGAGAAATCTTTGCAATAGTGGAGGATAATAGAAAACTTCGTGGATTTTATACTATATCAGGAACCATTTCAAAAAGGGCAAAAATAAACATGTATAGCGGTGCAGTCAATGAAATGTCCAAAGAAGAAATGCGGGAAACTCCATTAGGCAGGCAATTTCCAATCTTAAAGTATTTTAAAATAGTAAGAATAAACGACTCTCCTCCACGTCTAATCAGATTTCCAATTTTGAACAGATCTGAAAGTTAGATATTGAGATATTTTCGACTTTTCAATTTCTCACGCTGAAGTACCTGGAATATTAAAAAAATATACACCTTCGTCCCCTTAGGGATGGATGGCCCATATAGCCAAACGTATACGACTTACAATACATATTTGGGAACTTCTGAAAAAAGTCAACGACCTCTACATAATAGATTCTAGCCTCAAAACTGTCATACCTGAAGCAAAACTAGTTCAAAACTAGTTCCTACTTCACCAATTCCTATAAAATAAATAAACTTCCTTCAAACAACACGTCTTAAATATTTCTTTCTGAATGTTAAGCTTCTCAACTTGCATTTTTAAATTTTGTTCACATGAGCTTGAATCTTTTCTATTTAAATTCTCAATATTTGGGATAGTAGTTCTACTTCAAACTATTTTCAAACCAGAAAATTTTTAAATTCATTTTTTTATATATTTATGACGAATGAATTCTTTCATTCCGCATTGTTTATTCTTAAAGCTATTTGCATTCAAATATTGTTAGATTTGCATTTTCTCCCAGCAGGACATTGCAGTCGTTGTTTATCCTAATTTCTAATCATTCGTAAAAATTTGTGATTTGGAACAGGAAATTTACGTGAATAAATCAATATAATTCTCTCATGGGTTTGACAATTTTCCACATCAAACGGAACTTTTAAAAAATAATTTCAATTTTGATTTAGAAGAAGGGAATGTAAAAAGGAATCCTCTTCTAAGTAGGAATTTGTCACAATTCGCAGCTTCCCTCTTCGAAATTTTGGAAACAGGGAGTTACTATTTTTCTGAATTAACATAAAATATTTTTACAGGGAATTTTAAAAGGTCATTTAATTGCAAATCAGTACGAAAATGCTCTGGAAGAATGATAATTCTGAGTTTGGCCAAGAAAAAAATAAATGAAGTATAAAAAAAATTTCCGTAAAGAATTATAATACTATCTCCAAAACAGGGAATTTCGTAAATAATAATAATTTTATTTTTAAACATGTAATTTTTGACATAGAAAGAAGATTTTGAAAAATCATTTTAATTCTGATTTATGAAAAAGAACATTCATAAAAACAGTCCCTGATGAAAGTCAGAATTCATGAGATTGTTTAAATTCCTTGTCCCAAATCAGAATTTGTTTGAATTGAAAAATTATGTTTTGTTTCCTAATAAAAATTGGTCTGAATTTAAAACTAACCTCGTTTAAATTGTGAACAATGGGAGTTATTATATTACCGAGTTATAATAGAAAATGCTAATTGTATAAATTGTTATATCAATTTTAACGAATTCAGTCAGTACATTTTTATCCTTGAAACTGAGTCTGATGAAATGCAAATATCTGACAAGGACAAACTAAACGTCCACAATCCGAGATAACGTGCATAGGTTATATATGTCGTATTTAATGTGACGATGCACTAGAATATTCATCAGTTACGTTATTAATATAATCCTTCATTGATACAATTACCAGTTTTTCCTCTTTATTCAAAAAGATGAGGATTGTCTATAGTATCACCTTGTCCTTGGTGCTTATCTTCAATTCTTTTGGTAAATATAATAATAAAATATATCTATATTTCTTGGTAAATTCTTAAGCTTTGCGCAAATTACAATTTGTCCAGCTATCCGATCATCTGAAATATTTACTAGGTGAATAAATTCTTTAAAGGTAAGATTAAAAAAAAAGTACAGTAGGACTCGTCGGATCGGGATGGACCGCATCTCCACTTTCGATCACGCAGGTCGCAGGAACAAAACTCAGTTATACCTCCTGGTAGTGACATATCTCAAAACGTTCAGGATTCTAGTATTTGACCGGCCGCTACAAGCCGGTGAAAGGACCACAAACAAAGCCAATGAAAAAAATTTCTTAGTCAACTTGGCTAAAATTTTCAGAAAATGATGTTCTCGGCATGCCGAACAAAAGTCTTCACGGGCACAACAAAATCCTCTGACTAGTTTCCGAGCTATGGGATCTAGAAGTACCAGATTTTCAATTATCCTGGGACTATGCGTAGAATAAGCTAGAGATAAAACTTAACGTACATGGAGTTTTTATCAGGGTATTTTTCATGATAGGATCTTGCTGTGCCCGTGGAGACTTTTGTTCAGCATGCTGAGAAAATCATTTTCTGGAAGTGTCAGCCAATTCGACGCAGACATTTTTTCGATTGGTTTTGTTCGGGGTCCTTTTCGTATATACAGCACTGACTTCCATGGGGTTGGGTCTGCTGAGACTTCGTCTGCGTGCGCCTACCAATCACGGCTAGCGGAGAAGTTTACGAGTGGGGACTACTTCCCTCCGAGTATTTCGATGCGACGAGTTCCGTTCCGACGTGTCCTACTGTAATCATAAAAGGCTTTCGCCTCTACACTGGAGTCCCGCTATACTGGTTCCCGATATACAGGACAAGACAGTCAAAGGGGTCTAGAAAGAGACGCTGCGATTCACCTTATCGATTAATCGTGTCGCCTGCTTCAGTCATTTTCAATCAGTTGCCATTCACTTTATAATGCGTAATTCGAAAATCTTTTAACTTGAAAATTTTTCAGTTTAGATTTTCATTTTTAAGCTTACATTTTTAATTTTGAGAATTTTAGAATGCAGTATTGAAGACTAGAACAATTAAATATTAAAAGCATTTGAAGTTGAAAATTTTGGAGGAAAAATATTTATTATTTAAAATTGGCTATTTATTAAAATATTCAGAAGTTCTGCAAAAATTTCCAAAATAATTTTAAATTTGAAAAAATTAAAAACAACTTGTAGATTTTTCAACATTTGAAAATAAATTTCTGGAGCTTTTCAAGGATGTTTTAACTATTTAAAATGAAAATAATTCAACTTCTGATATACGAAGCGTTCATGTTAAAAAAATTTAATTTTTTAATTTTTAATGTTTCTAGCTTAAAATTGCTCAAAATAATAAAATTTTCAACATTTTAAAATTCATCAATTGATTCTTTAATTTAGATCATTGAAAATGATAACGTGGATTCATATTTTTGGAATTGAATCTGAATCTTTGAACTCTATAATTTATAAAAGTTAAAAATTCTGAATTTTGCAGTCTATCTGCATTTGATTTAAATTTTTGATTGGAAAGTGTTAGTACCTCCTATTTATACGTGTAAATCATTAAGCATTCAAATGCGAGATTTTTTAATCAAAAAACTTTTAAACTAAAATTTAAAAAGTTTAAAATTCAAGAGTGCCACTTTGAGTGCTTTAATTTGTAGTTTATTCTTTATTACCTCAAATGGAAAAATGTTTAGATTCAGAGCTCATATTTTTTAATTTTATTGATCATGAAATGAGAAGTATAAAAGTGAAACAATTTTGTGAAACTTCTACTGACTGCCCTCTTAATTTTTCTATTTTTCATTTCGCACTTCTCTGATCATTGAATGACTTTTAGAGCTAAACTTCATTCTCTACCAAAGTTGAACATTGCATCAATTACTTAAAAAACTATTCACTTACTTTTTTCATTTTTACCTTTCAAATAAAAAAACTTAACAAAGTTTCCCCAATTTAAGTGAAAAATTAGTTTTTTTTTTCAGATTTTTTCTCCTCCTGCGAACAAATTTACATTCAGCTTGTTTCCAGCCAAAACATTGTTTACTTTTCAAGACTTTCCTTGTTAAACCTATGAAAACCTTTTCAACAATAATTTTCACTCGTCTAAAGTAGAAAAGCTCGTTATATCTAAAATTTTCCCTTTTTGAAATAAAAAATTTTTTGCTTCTCAAATTTTTCCCTTTTCAAGTCAAACAATTCTTTTCTAAACAATTTTCCTCCTGCCACGTCTTCATCGTCTTTTGAATAAAAAAGTTTTAAATTGTTTGAGGATAATTTTCCCGAAATAATCATTTTGCGTATCGTTAATTATTTCTTTAATTATTTGCTAAAATCACTAGGATTTTTTCCAGCATATTAGAGTTAATGATATTCTGAAATAATCATAGAAAATAGATATACCTTTTTTATTATATTAACCATTATTTTCTCTATTCGACCTCCGAATCTCATTTCTCTGACATGTAATCAGCATTTCATTCTGTACTAAAGCGAGTAAAAGAGGTATTAATTTTTTTTAAATACCGAAATTATAAATATTTTATAAAACATCTATATTTATCACTCTCATATAAAAACTACAAAAGTAATGTATCATAGATACCTCGCAATGAATCCGAAATCATGTAATCACGAATTTGTATCATTCGTCCGGTAAGTTCCAATTATAAATTCATATATATGTATGTATATGTTTAAGAAAAAATACTTTAAAGAAAATTTGTCACAGTTCTGGGATCCGTAGAAATATACAAAATTGAAAACTCTGTTTGAGCTCAAGAATACTGTACTACATCAGTTCAAAATAAAGACGAAGCAGAGGTTTTTAAGCATGAATGAATAATTTTTTAAGCTGATAAAAAACTTTGATATTTAAGTTTCACTCCTTTCAAGGTACAAAATTTAAGAAAAAAATTTCCCCACTTCTAAGTGAAGAAGATGGATATTTTTAATATTTTCCCTCCTTCAACTGAAAAATTAGAAATTAGATCAGAAATTTTCAAAACTAGATTTGGTAGTTGATCATTTTTGAAATTTTTTTTCTTTTCAATCAAATTCTAAATTACCCCTTCTAAACAAAAAATTATATAGTTTTTAAAATTTTCCCCGGTTCGGACCAAAACATGGTTAACTTTTTGAGTTTGCTTTTTTTAATCTAGAAAACCTTTAACCTATCAATCATAATTTCATATTATTATTTTGAAATGAAAAAATTTTCAACTTAGTGCGTTTAGAATTTAAGAGATTGAGAAAAAAGCTCTAAAAATTGTTCAACCATTAAGACTTTCAATTTGGAATTATAAAAGCTCAAGCGATTGAATATGCTTTGATTATCATTTTTCAGTATAAAATCATATAATTTTTTGCGTCTTTAATCCAATTATTTCTCTATTCAGGTTTTCAATTCAAATCGTTTACATGTCAATAATGTTTCCATCTTTTTGTATCTATTTTTTCAGCAAGGTAAAATCAAAATTATTGAACAATGCAACCTAATTGCAACGCCATCTTGGATTTTCTCAAAATTTCGTACTTGTGGGATCTTCGGATGTTTTCTAAAGACATACTTTTATCTGTACCGAAGTTTAAAAACACTTTATTAAAATCCGTAGGAATGAGCTATTTTTGGAATATTTAATTGACCGCCATCTTAGATTTTTTCAAAATTTCAAAATCCTGGGATCATTGGATGCTTTCTTTGAATACAATTAAATTTTGAGCGAAATTCATAAAAATTTCATTGAAAACTGCATTTCTATTTAATTAACTTAAAATGACAATACACCATTCCCAAGGCCGTAGACAGAAAAATTTTTCGGCCGGGGAAGGGGATATGCAGCGGCACACAAGAGAGTATATGTATATTATGAGCATGCTTTCAGAATTTGAGGGGGGGTCCAAACCCTGCCCCCCCCTGGCCACGGCCTTGATTATTTCCTCAATGTCTCACGCGCGTCCGCCATTAATTCATTGATACTTACCAACACACGATTGTCTTCTTCAAGAAAATGTGCAGCTCTGTTGCTTGTTGCAGAGTTGAGTTTACAGACTTCAAACCCTAGGCCTGATGTTCCTCGTTCCGGAATCTCTCATTCTCCTGCCAGAAATCATGATCCGGGGTCTTCGAACAGGTCTTCGCCTCCTGTCGAGCCTCCTCTTCGTGCCAGGTCCAGGTCTCCTCCTGCCAGTCATTCACTTTCATACATAATTGGATATACACTTGAAGAACTAAAATTTATTCGGCTTGTTCCTCACACGAATCCGTCCCGTCGATTTGAAATTCGAAGATACACTTTCCCTCGCGATAAACCAATTCAACTAAGAGGAGATCGTCAGGTCCTTCTGCCTATGCCAACTGAAGAACAAACTGTGTTATCAACGTCTAATGGAGATATCTTTGCAATAGTGGTGGATAATAAAAGACTTTGTGGAATGTATACAACTGGAAAAGCTAATCATACACGGGCAAAAATAAACATATACAATGGTGTGGTTAAAGAAATGACCAAAGAAGAAGCTCGGGAAACTCCATTAGGCAGAGGTTCCCCAATCGCAAAGAGTTTTGGAATCCTTCATGTAAAAACAGGTAACTTCCATATTGCTAGTAATGGCAGTAATTTTAGTATTGTAGTTATCGTGGTTGGGCCATTTTGTTCCTAGGTGGAAACCTTATATATAGTTTATATATAGTGAATATTACACCATTGTGGTGGCACTCTCATGTATAGTTTTGAAGAGAGTAGGTTTTAGTATCCGGGGAACCGCTAGATGGCCTTGAGAGTCAGTACAATGCAATGCGCATGTGGAACAATAATATTTGCAAATATTTCGAAATCTCGAAATGAGACATTTCTTAGTCGAAGTGTTAAATTGAATTTGTTCATTGTGTTAAACCTGTTGTACAAAATATTCGAAGCAGTAGAAAATAAATGAAAACGGATATAAATACGGATATGAATGAAAGTCTTTTTGAGAGATTAAAAAGTTTTTTCTTCGAGCAAAGTTTGTCGCTTATAAAAATTTCTTTGTTAGAAAAATAAAATATATTATTCTAAGACATAACCTTAAATGTAAGATCAATTAATTCATCTGTTATTTCAAAATAAAAGTTAATGATTTTAATTCATTGAGATGAAATATAAGAGAATATAGTTGATTTAATGAAGAGAATGCATAATAAACAAATTTCATATTTATAATTTATATCATTTGTAAATGATTACGATTGAAATATATATATATATATATATATATATATTTATACGACTGTGAATACAGAATTCAAAAGTCTTTTAATTTTCAGTGCCTCGAATCGCATCGAATGCAGTTCAATTTGAAAGCCTGCGTTTTTGTTACTTCTTTCTAGGTTTCTTAATTTTTGAAGCTGAAACTTTAAAAATCAAAACATTGTACATTGCAAACCTTTGGTATTGAATTATTCTAGGCACTTTAAGTATAGAAAATTCTTATTAATCTTGAAATTTTATGTCTTGCTTATTTTCAAATTTTCCCGGAAATTTCTCATCAATCAACGTTTTCAAACGATTACAATTTTGAACAATACAATTTATTACCTTTTAGTTTTCGGCTTTGAACAATCGATATTTCTGTGCATCTACTTCATACTCAAATATTGTTAAATTTGAAACAGTGCTCAAGCGAAAATCTGAAATGGTACTACTTACGACTTGAAAGTTTTTCAATTTCGCACGCGTCAATCTTAAATGTTTTTAATTATAAAGATTTCAGTTTTTAATATTCAACACATTGAATGATTAAAAGGTAACATTTTTTAATTTTCCAATGAAAAATAAATTTCAAGCAATGTTGAAGGATGTTCAATGTTCAATGTTTAATTGGTATATTGTGATTTTATTTCGAAAAAAGAGATATAGTTGAAACATTCAAAATTAAGTGAAATCCACTTTCTCTGGTTTCTTTTAATTTGTACAAAAATAAACAAGTATTTCTCTTAATAATAATTTGTTATATGCATAGTATGTTTAGTATTATTCTTGTTGTGAACAGAAATAATAAAATATAGTATAAAATTCATAGTTTTACAATTATAAACTTTTACCGCTGCAGTGTAATAATTGATATCTCTCCTTTGAATTACAACGAATCATACTTCTAGTATTTAGATGCATATTTTTCTTATGAAAAATCTTTTTATATTTATACATTTTTGATCATTCTCAAAGTTTATTCACACGAAATTAAACGAAATTTAATATTTACGAGAATTTCGGGGAAGCAGAGCTTGGAAACAATTGCTGTCAGGGATTTGTAGGTTCATTTACTTATAGTTGCCGGAGGAACCGCTAGATGGCTCTGATTTTGAACCTAAGTCTTCAAAACGGTACATAGGAGTGCCACCACTATGCACAACACTGATATATTTCATTTGTTCTATGCAGAAAAATTTAGAAAGCAAATGAAAAATAGCATCGTCTTGTTCATTATATATAACTTTTTCACCTGGGGTTCGACTCACTGGGTAACCGCTTGTTTTGAGATACACAGAAGTAAGATTCCTATACTCAAAAGAATTATGGTTGAACCAACCAGAATTCTGGTTAATTCAAATAGAGTAAAATGTTAAGTATGCCATCACTATATATTCTGGTTAGCAGAATCAGATGTTTCTGGTTAAGAATTTTCTGGTTAATGTTACCAGAAATTCGAATAAATTTAACTAGAGTTTCTGGTAAGTTTACCTAGACATTTTTCTGGTAGCTTAGGAATACATCGTTCTGGTCAACGTAACCAGACATTCTAGTAAACTTGACCAGATGTTCTAGTACCCATCGATTTTCGACAATCGAATTTCGATGCTTTTCTACCTTCATTGACTTTTCCTAGCCCCCTCTTAAATTAAATGCACTGCGTCCCAAAGAAAGTATTCATATACAAAATTTTTTGGAAACAGAGTGCGGAGACTATATTCCGCTTCGCTAAAATTTCGTCTTTCTATGTGTGGATGTATTAATGAATGGAGATGCAACTCTCGAGGACAAAGTAGCATATTTTAAATGCATTTTGTTTCTAAAACTCTTCTTTAGGGCTGTTTTCTTCAGGATGTTATATAATATGCACTTAGATCACTTAGTCAATGTTAAAATTCTCAAACATTCACTTTATTTATTATCTATAATTTTAATATTTTCGAGAATATTTTCCAAAGACACCCAAAAGATATGTGTTGGGTTTGGGAATCCCTGTAGTATTGGTGTTTAGCCAGATAACGCGCAGCTTTTTCTTATAGCACAACTGAACTCACGGCTCACTATAATTATTCATAATCGTATAAGTTAAAACACGTTAGACAAATCGCGATTGTTTGAGAATTGGACATTCAATACAAAGTATCACTCGACACATCCAGCAACACAACATGAGACAAAAGACAGATTCGTGGAAACAGACACAAGGTAGTGACACTTCTGTTACCAGAAATATTAAACAGAATTGTTTCAACCAGAAAAAGTCAACCAGGTTAATTAACTAGAATTCTCGAGTCATATTAACCATTATTTCTGGATAAACTAACTATACACTTTTTAACCAGATGCGAGTAGTAATTTTAACTAGAACTTTTGAAGTTTATCGATAACTGATAATTATTAGCATTCTTTTGTTTTTGATTTTACTTCAAATTCTGCTTGATTCTGTAAATTCTGTTCTTATTACAATGAGCTCTGAGCTACCCTTATCTTATTAACTAATTTCGATGATGATTCTGCATAAAGATTCTGATGTGCGTATCTATCAATATAGTATTTATTTTTATTTAAGATCTTATAAGACTTACTGGCTCATAACAGTCCCGGTGAAAGACAGACCTTCTTTGGTTCTCTTTCTGTCTTGAGTAATTCAAAATTCAGATATTTATTTTCTGACTTCTATCAGTTTGCCAATCTATTAACAGTTGAGATTAATGAAGATATTGCTCATGTAGATTTAGTGAGATTCATCTACTCAACCAGAAATGAATATTTCAACCTCTAAATACAACAAGAAAATCCGATAAATCTTAACTTTCTTTCCTATTATTTTCCAAGATATGTGTCTGATTCTTTTATCTTCTCGTTGTATTTCCGGTGAATTTTAAATTTTTTCTTTTGTTTCTTTTTTGCATTTGTCAGTCAGTGCATCAATCGTGATAACTGTTTCTCCTTTAGCTATCTCGTTTTCTTCCTTGAAGTGTGATCCGCTCGAAACTTCTGCCATCATGTTATCCTTCCCAGGGAGGTGCTCGATTTATCTCTTATAATCTTGTATTGCTAGTATCCATCTTGTTAATCCAGCGTTAAAGAGTTTGTAAGTTTTTGAAAAACTTAGTGCCATAAGATCCGTTTTATTGATGATGTTTGTTCCTTGTAAATATGTCCTCAATTTTTCAAGGACCACACGATTGCAAAAAGTTTTTTTTGGGTCGTGAAGTAAGTGATCTCTGGTCCTTTGAGCGTTCGACTTGGTAAGGAATTAATTTTTCTCTATTTTTTTCATTAAATTGTTATAACACAACGCGAGACCTAAGAATGCTCTCACTTGTTTAATGTTCCGTGATGTTGGGAAGTTTTTAATACTCTCCACTTTCTGGGTCGCGTTTGATTCCATCAGTGGTTAGAATGAAACCTAAAAATTCAGTTTCATTTGTAAAGAAATTCGATTTTATTAGGTTCAATGTGAGGCTGTTATTTTCTAGACGTTGAAAGAGTTTCTTTAGATGTTCCCGGTGTTGCGTATGTGATTCAGAGGTAACTAGGTTGTCGTCCACAAATGAGATTATATGATCTCCTATTCTTTGTAGTGCATGGTCTTATCCGCGTACTAGCGCTGCGGTGCTGGTTTTTCCTCAGAATGGCACTACTCGGAATTCGTAGCACTTCCGCTGGCTCGGAACACTCCCAGTCCTCGATCAAAACATGATTCAGTTTTCTTGCATCCAAACATAGTTTCACAGAGCCGTCTATTTTATCACCGGCACTATGGGATTGAGGTACGGACTGTTCGATTCTGGATCACTCCCATGTCCAGCATTCTGAGTATTTCCTCTTTCACCTTGTCTCGATAGGCCATTGGTATCGGATAACTTCTTTCTACAGAAGGTTGTCCATCTTTAATTTTGAGAACATGTTCATATGAAGCCAGCAATCCAGATTGCCTTCGAAATACTTTCTTGTATTTCCATAATAAGTCTTTGAGTCTTTTTTTGATTTTTGGATCCATTTTAGTTTCTTTTTTGCTTTCTTTTCAATATTTTCCCATGTCATTTCTATAGAAAGTTCTTGGTCATATTTCTCGTCCGCTGATTCATATTTTTCTTTCAAGACACTTATATTGTAGGTGTCTTCCTGAATCGATACACTTCCTTCATTCTTGAAAATTCGGATTGAAGGTGTCCTTCTGAGCAAGAAAAGGTTAACGTCTTGTTGTCAAAATCAATGTTGGTTCTGAATTCGTCAGAAACGTTAATTTTCAGATATGCAGGTCACCTCTGCTCCTGCATCAATGAGTGCCTTGGTAAGAACTCCCCCCATCTGGAGATTCGCTATGTAAGATGTTGACCTATTTTCTGTCGTTTTCTCCCCTATTTTTTCATAAATTCTGCCCTTGTGTCAGAGAGCATGTGTGTAAAGAGGATGACTTCAGGTCTCACGTCAGATCTTTTGCTCTCCGCTTCGTTTACTGACGTGACATCAGCTCGCTTCCCGCCTCCGTCATTTCGGGCCATGCCCCCCTGTCGCTAAGGGCCGTTCTTGCGTGAAGTTCCCACCACGATTGTAAACTCCTCCATAATGGCCGCCCTCTTGCGCATTGCTATTCGTCCACTGTCCACCGAGGCTATTTTTTTTATTTGAACCCCATTCGGATTGGCTCTCCATGATCCATATTGTGAATCGGTGGATTCAGGAAGTGCGTATGCTGCGTTCTCTGTTTCCGGATATCGCCAGCTTCGACTCTCTGGCAGACTGTGGTTCGATGCGCCTGTTTGATCGAAGTCTTCCAGTAATTCTATTGATTCTTTTAATGGTCGCTTTGCTCTTTCCGAGAATTGCATAGTTAATTTCATCTGCAAAGTGTCACGACAATTTTTGCACAATTTCCACTGGAGTCGGTGGTGGATCGAGTTTGTGTACTTCGACGTGAATCTTGGTATCATACTCGGCTCTGGATATTTTTCTTTTATTTATGTAAAATCCAAATTCCAGATTTTTCCTGATCTCGTGCTGGGCTTGGTCGTTCCAGTATCCCTGCTTGAGTTTCCGCATGAACTCATCAAAGCTTATGAGGCAGTATTTTATAATTTTCAATCGATCTCCGGCTGGCCCAGATAATGATCTTTCTATCAAATACTCCATGTCGCTTTTCTTTGGCTTCACAGCTCTTCAATATTGTCTCAACTGGTTCATGTAACGCACTGGACTATTTTCACCACTCAATTCGGGCAACACGTATTTAATGTGTGTTCCCTGTAGCGCAGGCAGTTCCTCTTCCCTTCTTTTTTCCTTCCCTATTCTTCTTCCTACTGCTCTTTTTTGTTGGGCCTCCAACACTAAACCTCTATTTCACACCAAAACACTTTCAATGGACGAAAAATCCGTCAGCTCGATTTCGAGAAAGAAGTAGGATCTCCTGAAGCCTCTGAAGATAGAAGACTCTACCTTCAGACACTCGGAGGATTTCGAAACTATTAAATCACCAAACTCAGTTAGAGAAGTGAACTTCTCTAAGCTGCTCACTGCACTTAATAATCAAGCAAAAGGACTCAAAGTCAGATATAGAGAGTGAACCCCCTATGCCGCTGACTAAAGACTTTTTCTCGCACGCGAGGCCTCGCTACCCTAACTCTCCCTGCGTGTGTGGGAGTTCTTGTCATGCACTTTCATGCTATTTCGCGTGCCCCTGCTCTCTCCTAGCCCACATCGCACCTTTACCCGCATGTGTCCTATCTAAAAGGTTATCCTACTAAACAAGGGTTGCAATATGTATATTCTTAAATTTGAAGCACTATGACATATAATTAGGAATAATAAATTGAAAAAATATTATAATAGCTACATTAGCTCTCCCACAAATTCAATTTTGATTCAATTCAAATTTCAATCGGCTTTCGGAAATCTTGAATTTGTATTTAAGTATACGATTTTATCACAGCGGGAATCAGAAGAAAAGAAAAAAATTAATAAGTTAATTTTGGACACTTGTCCATTCATAAGATATTTACAATTGAATATTCGCCAAAATATTTTATTTTAAATGTTTGTAAATATTGTTCAAAATCATTCAGAATTTATAACGAACTCCGTGTGTTTGAGCAGGATTGTATATAGATTCCATTGGGGTATTACTCAATGCCCCCTCTATGTCTAGAAACGCTGCAGCTGCTTCTTGACCTTTCCGTATTGTATTATTAGGATTTCCTCTTGCATGTAAAGGTTGACTAATTCTACTACTGTTTCCAGCATGAACGAGGTTAAGCCACCAAGAACTAAAGTCCTTCTTACATTAATGCAGGGAATATTTTATCATCTACTGCTGCTTTAAATGGTTTGAATTTTTTTACTACACGTTTAATTTTTGAACGAGTGAATATATGACTGGCTACTTTCCAGTCTTTCATTCTGGCTCTAAAAGTTGGTCCTCTTGAGGGGTATGGCTCATAATCCGCCCCCTTATTCGTGTAACCCAACTCCGAGCCCAGGAAATGTTTCCTTATTAGGTACTCTGGGGTTTCTTTAGGCAATAATAATGACCTGAGTTCACTCCTTAAGTATCTCTGGAGTCCAACAGTGTCAGATATATTCTTGATTCCCTGACAATAACCTCTCGCGATATCTGAATGTCACGAAGGTAGGTGTATTGCCCCGATTCAATAAGGTTGAATCAGTCGATGAGAGGTAACCTAATAAAAACTCACCCCTCCGGTTGGTTTCCTATCTACTTCAAGTCAACTGATGTGCGTTAGAATCACATTCGATGAGCAATGGCTATGCTTCAACACAGCAGTGGTCCACCAGATTTCTACACTCCTCAGATGGTGGTGGGTACTGGGAGTCAAATGGTAGATACGCTGAGCAGTTCAACATAGGTTAGTACCTGTCTTTAAATTGTTCTCGATATTCATTGCAACCAATTGTCTAGAAAAAAGCTTGGTAATCCACTAAATTAAAAATCGCCTCTGAGATAAAGTGCTGCCCTACGTATTTTTACGGAATTATCATGAATGACTGATCAGCTCTTTTTACTCGAGCCCCTAACTTTCCCCTTGTAAGTCTTAGGTACTTGTATCAAGGAAATAGACGTTTGTTCCGCTACCAAACGTTTGCTTAAAATACCAGATGCTCCTTTAGCGTGGTAAAGAATAATCTGGATAATATTTAGACTAAAATTAGGACATCTAGTTTCTGTTTTAACTTCCAGTTCTCTCCTCCACTCCTTTCGAACATAGATCCCGAGCTCTGCCTTCAGGTGTAACTTTTGTTTTCGAGATGATCTTCATATTGATCTTCTTCAACCCGTGGTACAGCATGCAGTCGATCTTCTCAATACTCTCCCCCACTCCTCGACATTGATAAACTTTTATTTTCCCAATTTCATGGTCGGGTTTTGGACTGCAATCATCGCAGGTAATGTTCTTTGTTCTACGGATACACTAGGGATAAAAATTATTAGCTTTACTGGCCTTAGCAGGTCTTTGCTATCGATCATTTAAATCTTAGCTCCACTCTAGGTTGTAATTTGCCAACAGTTTCAATGAGCCAAGTTCGGGACACCTTATCCGAACAGATGCCTATAGAAGCATCATTTTTGGACCGGGAATCTTCAAATTTTAGCATGACTTTTTCAGGTTGCATCTCATCGATTTTTATCTTTAATGCCGCTTAAATTGTCGACTTCTTCTGGATGTTTTGTTTTTGATTTGGAAAGAACTCATTTTGTTGACACGAGTAGAATCAGAAATATTTGCCCCATCTCTGAAGAGATTTGCTTGTAGAGATAAGGCAATTTCACTCTGGGTGTTTGCCCGGTATCCCGGGGGCACCTATATGTTACAACATCCTGGTAACAATTATGCCTCGAAACGGTATTTCACGCCTTGACTCAGGGAGCCTTTTTGGATATCGACAGTCATCTTTGATTTTTCAAAAACTTGAACTTCTCGGATCTTTGGATCATTTCCAAAGTTGCTTTTATTTTTATAACAATGTTTAAGAATATGCCATCGAAGACGGAAAAAATGAGCTATTTTTATAATTTTTTATTCACTATCATCTTGGATTTTTTCAAAATTTTGAACTTTCTTGTACACCCTTCACTTCACAATAGTTATTTATATTATTTTTCAATTTTAATAATTCTTAGCTAATAACCATGTGAAACAATATTAGCAGAATGTACTGTTTTTTGTTACAGAGTCAAGTTCACAGACTTCAAACCCTGGACCTGGTGTTCCTCTGCGTACCAGGTCCATATCTCCTCCTCCCAGTCATTCGCCGTTATACATACTTGGATATAAACTTGCAGATTTAAGATTTGTTCGGCTTATTCCCCACACGAATCCTTCCCGGCGATTCGAAATTTGCAGATACACTTTCCCTAGCGGTAAACCAATTCAAGTGAGAGGAGAACATCAGGTCCTTCTGCCTATGCCAACCGAAGAACAAACTGTATTATCAACGTTCAATGGAGAAGTCTTTGCAATAGTGGAGGGTGATAGAAAACTTCGTGGAATGTATACAATAAGAGGAGCTACTCAAAAACGGGCAAAAATAAACATTAACAGCGGTGCTGTTGAAGAAATGACCACAGCAGAAGTCCAGGAGACTCCATTAGGCAATGGTTCGCCAATCGCAAAGTGTTTTGAAATTCTTCATATAGAAAGAGGTAATTTCCATATTGTTAGTACAGGTAGTAATGTTTTTTTAGTGATTGCGGTCATTTTGTTTGACTCATAGGGTAACTGCTTGATTTTAGATCTACGCAGAAGTAAGATTCCTAAATTTATTGATAACTGATAATTATTTCGATTTATATATTTTTACATTCTCATCTCAATGAGAAGGTATTGGTTTTATGTGAAAAATGAATTTCGCGGATTCAATCAAATGTCG
>JAABKJ010004499.1:0-21326 GCA_011634705.1 Andricus grossulariae
TATATATATATATATATATAGAGAGAGAGAGAGAGAGAGAGAGAGAGGATAGAGAGAGAAATGATTAACGCTTATTTTTATCTGTATTTAGGGCTCCTACACAGTCACTTAAGTCACTTTCACTCACTTTTTTCAGATCACTTTTTAAAATAAAAATATCACTTCTTTTAATCAAATAAAACAGAGAACCCAAGAACTTCTGAATTTAACTGATTTTTTTTTAATCCTTTGAATTGTATTAAATTCAAACTTTAGTTTATCTTGATACTGTATGAATTTAATCGAATTTTCTTAAATTCGCTTAAGTTCTTCTGAATTCATATAATTTTACCGAAATTAGTGGAATAGTTTGAATTTCCTCTAATTCATTTGACCTTTACCCTCAATTCTTATGATTTATCCTGAAATTATTAAGAATTTCATCAAATTCTTTTGAGTTCACTTCAATTTCACTTAATTCACTCCAAATTTAATAAATTGAACAAATTTTTAAATAAATTTCAATTGTTTTCAATTCACTTGCAGTTTTTTAATTCAACTTCAATTTTTATGAATTTGACCGGATTCTTCTCATTTCCCATAAATTTTTCTAAATTCACTAGAATTTCACTCAATTCGTTGTTTTTTTAGTTTACGATTTTTTTAAAATTCAATTGATTTTTTTTGTAATTTGTCCTGAATTCGGTTCACTCCGATTTGACTCAATTCGATGGAAATTTGTGGATTCTGAGAATTGTTTTTAATTAAATTCTTCTAAAGTATAATGAATTTCATCAAAGGCTCTTGCATTGCCTTGAATTATTATTTTAAATTCGTTCCAATTTTACTAAAATCATAGCAGTGGATACTTGGTATTTTTTCATTTTTTCAAATTTGATGATTTGAATTTATTTCAAATTCACCCTGATTTCTCATTAATTTATCCTGAATTCTTAAAAAATTTTCATTTCTTTGAAATCCTGATGCATTTGTTAACTCTTGCTGAATTCTTTTGAATTAAATTTAATTGTAGCACCGCCTCCACGCCCTCTCTTTCTTTCCCACTCTTTAGCTTCAAACCTCTTATCACAATATTATTTCTCCTCTGTGCCTTTTCTTTTCTCTCCATTCTCAGTTCCTATCCGCCCTTTCCTCCTTTTCATTCCTACGCTCTTCCACTTTCTCTTCTATCACATTCTCTACCCTCTCCCCAATATCTTTCTTCTCAATTCTGGTCAATTGAATGGATTAAAATGTATTTCTTAGTTTCTTGTAATTGAACCTAAAGTCTTTTGAACTCACCTTATCGGGCATTTCATGTAATTCTTTTGAATTTACTGGAATTCTTCTAAATTCACTCAATTCCACTAAGAATATTGATTTTTTTAGATTTGTTTTTATTCACTCTGAAGTATTTTAAACTAACGTTGAATTCTTAAGAATATCATCAAATTCTTTTGAACACCCTTGATTTTTTTCAATTTATTCCAAATGTAATTAATTCAATTAACTTTTTTTAATATTTTGAAATGGTTTTCAATTCATTTTGAAGTTTTATGAATTGCATCGTATTCTTTTAATTTTACTTAAATATATCAATATTCATTCAAATTTTATTTAATTCTTTGTTTTGTTATTAATTTTTCTTTCAATTTAGCTAAGTTCTGTTGAATTTTCTCTGAAATCTGTTCACTTCCATTTTGCTTCATTCGATGGAAATTTTTTGAGTTTACAAATTTTGAAATTCTTTTAAATGCTAATGAATTTCATCAAAGTCTCTTGAATTCTTCTCAATTTATACTGAATTCTTGAAAATAATCGCAATTCTTTGGAATTCTTTTGATTTTTTAAAAATTCTCTAAATTCTCTCGAATTCAATTGAATTCTTCGAAATTCACTCAATTCTACCAATTGAATAGATCCATTTGTTTTCTTAATTCACCCTGATGTCTTTTGAACTCACCTTGAATTCTTAGATATTTTACCAAATGATCTTGAATTCCCTCGAATTCTTATAAATGCACTTCAATTTTTCTGAAGTCAGCGGAATATTTTGGATTTTGAAAATTTTTTTCCAGCCTTGAGTCTTTGAAAAATTCAACTGGAATTCTTATAAATTTCATCGCAGTTTTTGTGAATTACTTTGAATTCCTTTGAATTCAAAAGAGTACCAGTCACATTATTAATGCACATAAGTCACTTTTTGGGCCAGAAATTAGTCACTTTTTCATTTTAAATATGTCACTTTTTCACTTTTTCAAGTAAATTGGGCTGCGGCTGCCCTGTGTATTCTTTATTTTGAACAGCAATAATTGCTTAATCGTTCAATCAGCCTCTTCTTGAGTTCAATATGATTTATGTTGTGCTAAAGAATCTTTCGAAAACTTAACGCCACAATTTGAATGGTGAATAGGAAAAAAAAATTTTGTAAAAGCAATACAATTTATTGATCGTCACAAAAAAAGGCTTGTAAAATATATTTCGAAAATAATTGAAAAAGTAACGATTTTTATAGTAATGTTACGAAGCTTTTTGAATGTGAATTTATTACTTATTTAAATAAGTAACTTTTTTATCACAACCGTTACTAAAAAAGTTACTAGTTAAAAGAAAGTAGTAATTTCCCATCACTGTTGTTTACCTTCTGGGGGGGGGGTGATTTTATAACTTTTTCACTTTCATTTCCACTCCCACTTTTTGGATATTTACGTTAGCTGTTTTTTTTTCAAATTGTTGTGACAATTCGAATTTCCACAAATAAAGACAACCGATGTGCATTTCAAAAAAATGAAAGTGGTAGTGAAAGTGAGACCGGAGCCAGATGAGCATAGTTATTATTTTCAGTGAAATATATTTGCAATTTATATAGTTTTTAAAAATGCAAGTGGTTTTATACATTCTGTACACTTTTATATATCAATTTCATGAAAGACGAATTGTTTCAAAAATAGTAATTGCGATAAAAATATGATAACTATAAAGTAAACACATGTCTCATCTTGTCCTATGCTCTGAGGCGAGACGAAACACGCATTGATACGAGATAAGACTTCTACACTATTTATTGGTTTTTGTTGATAGAAGATTATTTTTCGTGGTTTTTGTACACAGAAAAAATTATTTTGAGTATTCTAATAATATAAATGAGTATTATGAGAAAATATCATTCTTTCAACGATTGAGCAGTATATGACCTATGCATGCTCTGTAAAATGTTCAAAAAATAATGTTGTAAGGGGTTTTCAGTCATATTATAGTTATTATAATTTTATATATGCATATATAAATGTTATATATATATAATTATACATTATTATAATTATAATTTAGTCTTATCACTCAGGGGAACGAGTTTATAAATATTTGAAAGTATAAATGCAACTAATGGTCAATGTAATCAAATTTTTCCTTATATATTCTAATCTTTCTAATTTTAAGTAGATAAATCATACTCATTAAGATATATATATGTTTGAATAATTGTCTCTATTATAAATCCTGCTGTTGAATTACCATTTATTTCCCATTTTTCATTTATGAGATATTCATACAATTTTTGGAAAATAATTTCTGAGCTGTTTTTATAAAATTCATACATAAAAAGCATAATTTTGCTCTTTATGAAATCGGGAAATTTTCACAAAATTTAATAAATAATTTTAAATGTATATTTTAGAAGCTTTTCAAAACTTGTCAGTGTCAATATAAGTGAAAATTCCGTCTTAAATATGCTGAAGAAACAACACCAAAAATAAAATTTATAAACAAACCAAATTTTAGCTGCTCATGCTCTGACACTAGAATGTCTTTTTAAAACAGATTTATATTAGCAGCCAAAGACTCTTCTAATTACGAAAGTCAGTTTTTATTCTTCAAGTTCTCACCATTGCAACTCTCCTTTAGCAAGACAAGAGAATCTCATCTCGTCCCATAAGCCCAGCTAATTTTGCCCCAAACCACAATTATGATTAAAACTTCAATATTACCCGTTTTTTAAAATTAGTTGTGTATAAATGCGTTGGTATATTCAAGTTCAATAAATGAACTTCATAACAGACCTTTGATCTAAAATATTACCTCTTATTTTCAATGATTTCTTGTCATTTTATAATTCAACAGAATAACAGGATTCAGGTGTCGAAATTTCAATCATTCTTATTTTTACTTTATTTCATGTTTTTTCCGGGAAATACAATATCATTATTTCTCTCATTTCTAAAAATAACAGCAAAAAATTCATCATGAACGTAAAGTTTGCAGGATAATAATACTTAATGACAAATTTCAGTCCTTTGTTTCCTGTGCTTGGGGAATTAACAATATAGGATATGTGATGATATGCTTTGGTGTAACAAATGCCATAGCAGCATTGGCCACTGGCTCAGTAATGAAACTCACTGGAAGGATTCCAGTAATGATCTTTGCCTTTTTCCTACACATGGGAATTCTGATTGCCTTAATTCTGTGGAAACCTAGACCGGAACAAGGTCTTATTTTCTTTATTATGTCAGGCCTCTGGGGTGTCTGTGATGCTATTTGGCTCGTTCAAGTAAATGGTAAGTTTCCCCTTGAATGTAAGATAAGATAATGTAAGGTAAGATCCCTTCAATGCTTTCTTTTCCCGTTTTTACAATAACGCTTTTTTTTTGTTTCTTCAAATTGTTTCAGACTAAAATCGTTTCACATTCAGAAACTGTTTCAGTTGTAACAATAATACATTAGCAAATTCTTCAGAGCGTTCAAATATTACTTTAGAAAAAGGAAGTAGGTGTGTTTCAGAACATGTTACATTCAGTAAACAAAAAAATTTTAATTCGTGATCCTCCAAATTAAAAATTAAAATTAGGCATTTCAAATTCGAATCTATAAGATTTTTAAATTTCATATTTCAAACATTTTCACGGTTCCTACGAAATCCCACTTTGGAAACTCTTTGACCAATTTTACCTTTAACGTGACCGTTATAAATTATTCTTTTTTGGGTATAATAACAACCTTACACCTACGTAGAAGATCAATAATGTTATTGCAAAAAAAATTTCGTTTCTAAATTTATTGGAAAGGCTTTTAATGACAACAGTCGTACATCATTTTATAAAAGGTCATCCAAAATATACGTAAGACATACGCAAAATACATAAATTTCCAACCAATTGAGTTTCCGACTCAAAAAGATCAAGCTTAAACCAAAAATAAAGGAATTACATTTTTAATCATAACAAATTATTTTTGACCAAAAAAAGGATTTTTCAACAAAAAATGTAATAGTTGATATTTCCATCAAAAATTATATTAATGTTCAATCAAAAACAGTTGAATCAAACCAAAAATATGAATTTTTACAATAATGGTTACATTCTCAACCAACATAGAATAACTTTCAAACCAAAACGAGAATTTTGAAACAAAAGAGTTGAATTTTCAACGAAGAAATAATGACTTTTCAATGAAGAATTTTCTACAAAACAGATGAGTTTTCATCCTGAAAATATGAATTTTTAACAAAATAGTTAAATTCTCAACCAAAACAGATTTTATTAATTTTATTTTGTTTATAATTTATTTATAATTGTATTAATTTCCTACCAAAAAGACGAATTTTTCACAAATACATGAATTTTTTATCAAGTAGTTCAATTTTCAACTACAAAAAATACAGTTTCAATTGAAAATATAAATTTTCAACCTAAAACGGAATATTTACATTTTCGTACAAAAATTCTCAACCAAAAAAAAAACGAGGTTTCAACCAAAAATACGAATTTTTCACAAAATTGTTAAATCCTAAACCAAAAAGATAAATTTTCGACAAACAAGATTAATTTTCAAACCAAAAAAGACGAGTTTTCAACAAAATAAATGAATTTTCAACTAAAAAAGTTAAATTTTCAAGCTGAAATGGAATAGTCACATTTTCTGTTTATAAAATTAATTTTCAACTACAAAAATTTATTTTCAACTGAAGAAAATGAATGTTGAACTAGAAAAAATTACTTTTCAATTTAAAAAATAAGTTTTTAATAAAATAGTTAAATTTCCAACTAAAGGTATGAATTTTTAATCAAAATGATGAGTTTTCAACAACAACAAAAATGAATTTTCAACCAAATAATTGAATTATCAACCCGAAGGACGAATTTTATATAAAAAGCGACCAATCTTAAACAGAATACATGAATTTTTAAATAAAAAAGATAAATTTTCAACCAAAAGTAAAATGTTTACATTTTCAGATAGAAAAATAAATTGTCAGGTAAAGAGAAACGTTTTTTCAACAAAATAGTTCAATTTGCAACTCATGAAATGACGTTCTAACCAAAAATAGAATTAGTTAAATTTTCATTGAAAAAATTACCTTTCAACAAAATAGTTAAATCTAATCTATAAAAAAAGATCAATTTTCCACAAGGAATGGAATATCTAAATTTTCAGTTGAAGAAATCAATTTTGAACTGAAATAACGAATCTTCAGCACAAATGGAATTTTTTTACCAAAAGACAATTTTTTAACAAAAAAAATTAATTTTCAATTACATACAAAAGGAAAATTTTCAATAAAAAAAAGAATAATTAAATTTTCATTTCGAAACATATATTTTCAATAAAAAACAATTAAGTTTCAGCAGAATTCTCAAATTTTCATTTAAAGATATTAATTTTTAACCAAAATTATAAATTTTCTACAAAAAAAATCAGTTTTAACAAAACACATGAATTTTTAACCAAATATGTGAATTTAAGGAATTTTCAATCTAAAAGTTAAAGTTTCAATAGAAGAAATAAATATTTAACTGAACTGAACTAAGTAGTTAAATTGTCAACAAAAAAGATGAATTATTAACTAATGAAGTGATAGTTGATATTTAACTAAAGCATTCTAATTTTGAATCATAAACGGTTGAACTTAACAAAAAATGACGAATTTTCAACAAAATAGTTTAATCCTGAACCAAACCAGATTAATTTTCAACTAAACAGTTCGGATTTTTAATTAAAAAAGATGCAATTTCTACGAAAATAATTTTAATCCCCCACCCAAAAAGACAAACTTTCTAAAACTCACTCACCTATAGCAACCCTGATTTTCGTATCTTCATAAAAATTCAAAATTTAATTATAAAGAATAGTGCGTGTGGCTCCACATCTAGGATCATCCTTAAATTTCGATTTTTAATTTGATACCACCAACATGGTTAGAAAGTAGAAAGAACTCTGGTATCAGAAAAGTTAACAACCAGTGGTAACTTGCCGACCTTCAATTTATCACTTGATATCCTTCACCATAAACTTCACTAAACATAAATATTAAACTTAAATATGGTCTGAAATGCAAATATCAATTACGTTTTTTGACTAATAGTAAAAATTTGGTTGAGGTAACAATTTCAAGATGAACTGAATGATCCTCTAAGTGTAGCCTTACCAACATCATAAATTCTACCTTACCAACAGAAGGTAACTGACTGCTCTTATCTCTTTCAGCACTTTGTGGATTGCTCTTCCCCAACAAAGAAGAGGCCGCTTATTCAAATTTCCGATTGTGGGAAGCAACTGGATCTGTGATTGCATATGCATACAGCCCTTATCTCTGCATCGTTAAAAAAATTTACATCCTAATGTTCATATTATGCTTTGGCATGATCGGATACGGCATTATTGAAGTAACGGGGAGGGTGAAAAAAGTCACAAAAGGCGAAAAACCAGACTTTGAACTTGTAGCTTCAATGGAAAAATTTGATAAAAAGCAGAGCGATTAAAAAATTGTTCACTTATGAAATGATGAAAACAGTATTTTTTCACACTATTTTATATTAGGGGCCGTTCGTAAACTACGTCACCAGTTTAAATGGGTGGTGGGGGCTGTAAAATAATGTTGGTGACAGTGGAGGTGGAGAAGGTCAGTAGAAGAAACTTTACAAACTTAGATGAAATTTAGTATACACTTCCCCTATTTCCCTCTTCTCCCCTTTTTTCAAGAAATCTTCATTTTCCACCATTTTTCGTTTTTTTTTTCCTTGGCTTGAATGCGAACTGAATTAATAAAACCCAAAAATAAAATTCAACTATTTTTGGTTAAAAGTGATTTTCTTGTAATTGAAAAGTCTACAAATTTCTACTATTTGGTTAAAAATTTAATTATTTTCGTGAAAATGCAACTATTTTGTGAGAAAGTTACCCTTTTTGGTCAAGAATTCAACTTACATTATATAATTGAAAGTTTATCTCTTGGGTTCTATTTTGAATATTGTGTTAAAAATGCGTTTAAATTTTAGGTGAACATTAATCAATTTGGTTGAAAATTGATATTTTTAATGGAAAATTGATCCTTCCTAGTAAAAAATTAAACTATTTGGTTGATAATTCATATATTTTGTGGAAAATTCATCTTTTTGGTAGAAAATGAATCTGTTTTTGTTGATATAATTTAACTGTTTTCTTGAAAATTCAATTTTTTTTAGAAAATTCGTCTTTTGGGTTTCAAAATTGAACAACTTAGTAAGAAATGGAACTATTTGGTTGAAAATTAACTTTTTGTTGAAAATTGAACTATTTTGGTTATAAGCTTGTATCAATAATTGAAAATTTATTTTATCCAGTTGAAAATTCAACTATGTAATCATATTTTTGGGTTGAAAATTCAACTTTTTTGTACCAAATTCGTATTTTTGACTTGAAAATTCAACAATTTGGTTGGAAGTTAAACTAGTTAAAAATTGAATTTTTATTTAAAATCTAACTCATCTATTTAGTTGAAATTTGAACTTTTTTGTTAAAAAATAACTTTTTTCGTTGAAAATTCTACTCTCCTCTATAAAATTATATTTTTTCTGTCTTGAAAATGGCATTATTTGGTTCAAAGTTCCACTATTTTGTTGAAAATGCATCTCTTTGCTTAAAATTTCAACTTTTTTGTTATTAATACAATGTGAAAATTCAAATATTGTTTTGGAAATACTATCAAAATTAATATAAACCTAAACGTAGTTTAGGGATCGTTCATAAACTGCGTTACTCATTTTGGGGTATATTACCCCCTTTTCCTCGCCGAGAAGTAACATATCCCAACATTATCTCAACAAAAATAGGAGAATGATAAGGAAATAAAATTTATTTCAATAAAATTAATGCAAATACCATATTGGATTAAATACGATATAATTTAAGTTTCTATGATTTCAAGATTTTCTACCAAAAAGATGAATTTTGAACCAAGACCGATGACTTTTCCACACTAAAAGATAAATTTTTTCCTTAAAAAGGGCGAAGATTTAACAAAACGGTTGAATTTTCGACCAAAAAAGACGACCTTATCGAAGCAGTTGAATTTTCCACCTTAAAAGATGCTTTTTTTAACCAATTGTTCGATTCTTCCAAGAAAAAAAATTAAAATTCAACCAAAAGGAGTTGACTTTTTAAGCCAAAAAAACGAATTTTCTAGAAGACTGCAGAAAGATGACTTTTTTACTATAAAAGATCCATTTTTCATCCAATAGGTCGAATTTTTAACAAAAGCTGTTGAATTTTCGATCGAAAAAGGCAACTTCATCAAAGTAATTGCACTTTCAATCAAAAAACAGTTTAATTTTAAAGCTAAAAAGACGAATTTTTCACAAGATAGTTGAAAAATAACCAATTTTGAACAAAACAGTTGAATTCTCAACCAAAAAGATGAATTATCAACCAAGAAAGATGACTTTTCTACCAAAAGGCGATTTTTTAAGCAGTTGAATTAAATGAAAACAAATACGATTTTTTAAAACAAAAAAAGACTTAAATTTGAAGCCAAAAAGGTGAATATAACATATTTTTTTTAACAAAGTAGTTCAACAAAGTAGTTGAATTTTTAATCAAAAAAGATTAATTCCTAACCAAATTGTTAAATTTTCAACCACAAAGATGCATGTATATACAGAGAAGGTTAATATTATACCAAAAAATATCAATTTTCCACAAAGTTGATGAATTTTGAAGAGAAAAAGGCGAATTATCTACAAAATAGATTTTCAACCAGAAAATTTGAATGATTGATCCCAAAAGTTGAATTTTCAGCAAAATATGTTCAGTCTCAACCAAGAAACATGAATTTTCTTCAAAAGAAGAATTTTCGACGAAAAAGTTAATTTTTTAACCAAAAAGATGCATTTTTCCACCAGAAAGATTGCTATTCTGCCAAAAAGAAGAATTTTCAACAAAATACATCAATTTATAACGAAATTGTGGAATTTTAAGAGAAAAAGGCGGATCATTACAATATCGTTGAATTTTCAACCCGCAAATATAATTTTTCCACAAAAAAGTTAATCTTCAACCAAATTGTTCAATTTTCTAGCCAAGAAGATTAAATTTTCTACAAAAAAGTTTAATTTTCAACCCGAACAAGGAATTCTAAACTCAAATAATGAATCTTAAACCAAAACAAAATTAATTTTTAACAAAGTAGTTCAAATTTCAACCAGGTAATAGTTAATACTTCTATAAAAAAAAATTTAATTTAAAATAAAAAACAGTTGAATTCAACCAAAAAAGTAGAGTTTCCAAGAAAACAGTTGAACCCTGAACCAAGCCAGATTGAATCTCAACCAAACAGTTGTCGTTTAAAAAACAAAAAGAAAATTCTTCTTTAACCAACAAGATTGATTTTATAAAAAAGGTATAGTTGAATCTTTAACCAAACGAATGAATTTTCAACCATAAAAATGAATTTTTAACAAAGCAGTTCAACTTTCAAACATGTAGTTGAGTTTTTTCCCAAAAACGATGACTTTTTGACAAAGTAGTTACGTTTTCCATAAAATAAATTATTTTTTAACCAAATAGTAGATTTTTCAAGCAAACTGGATGAATTCCGAACCAAGACTGTGATAGTGGACTTTTCCATTGAAAATAGTTGGATTTTCTTAATGTGTTCCATTATGTTTCAAATTTATTAAGTTATTATTGAAGTGTACCATAGCAGAAACGTACACAATTTATCTAAGTTCGTAACCTTACGTCCACTGAACGTATTTTTTTTATTTTTTTCAACATGATTTATTTTTAATTGATAAGTGTTTGAATAATTATCATTTGTTTAAACAATTTCGTTCCCCCTGAGATAAATTATACAAAGTTGATGAACAATAAGAGCTGTACTTCTTGTTGACCATATTTGATAATTATTTAAACCATTTTCATTCGTTTGAACACTTTTTTCTTCTTGAAAACGTTAGAAATTATTATTTTCTCCAATTAACCTTATAATTTGGTAATTTCAAACAATTTTTAATTGTTTAAATAATTTTTTTTTCCTCGTGAGGTGTGAAGAATTATTATTTTCTGAAATTAATGGCACAATGAACGGATGTAGAGAGCAATATTTTTTTTTCAAGGATATTTAGCAATTTTGTAAACAATTTTAATTTGCTCAAACCATTTTTTCTCTGTAAATCGTGAAAAGTTATTCTTTTCCGCAATTAGTGACACAATTAACAAATTTAAAAATTAATATCTTTTTACTTAAGATATTTCGAAATTATTTAAACAATTAATAATCATTCATTTGCGCCTTTTTATAGGGAAGTTGGAGGAGAGTCTAGTTTTTTCCAATCTCTCACACTATGACGCCTTCTATTCAGTATTTCCTTTATCTCGCAATCTAGACCCCAATTGTTCAAACAATAATGATTAATTTAAACAATTTTTCTCAGTCTGCTATAAATAGTTATTTTTCAGATCGTATTCGTTAAAATGAATAATTTTGCAAACTGAATTTTTCAAAACGAATAATTTTTCAAATATAATCTTTCAAACAAATTATTAATGTTTAAACAATGTCAGGTACACGTTCCGAGATAAGAAAATACTGAATATCAAGCGACATAGTGTAAGATATTCGAAAAATCTATACTTTTCTCCAACTTTCCTATAAACATGCGCAAGCGAATGATAGTCCGTTTTTTAAATAATTGCAAAATATCTTAAGCAAAATAATATTACGCTCAACGTTCGTTAATTTTGTCATCAATTGCAGCAAAAAAATAGCTTTTCATGATTCACAGAAAAAAAATTGTTTAAACAAATGAACATCGTTTAATAAACTAAAATTTTTTGAAAAGTTGCTAAATATCTTTTTAAAAAAAGTATTACTCTCAACATCCAATAATTGTGTAATTAATTCCAGAAAAAAACTTTTCTCGCTTTACAGAGGAAAAAAAAGTTTAAACAAATAAAAATTATCTAAATAATTACCAATATCCTTTGTGAATATATTGTTCTTGACATCCGGTCATTTTGTCATTAATTTCAGGAAATAATAATTTTTCACGCTTTAAAAGGGAAGACATTGTTTAAATAATAACCAAATATGTTTAACAAGAACCACTTCTCTTAACATTCATCAACTGTGTACAATTCGTTTCGAAAGATAAAAACTTTTCAGGATTCACATGGAGAAACAAATTTTCTAAACAAATAATAACTCTTTAAACAATTTAGAATTATTTTTGAAAAACTTGGAAACTCGTCACTTATTGACTAGAAATAATTCATTTTGAAGAAAATTCCAAAAAATACCGTCTTTAGCATGAATTCCATAGAAAAACTGCCAGTTTGCATTTTTTGGGGCATTTTCCGGCCACAAGAAAAGGGGATTGGGGGTGTCGAAATTAAAAGTTATTGGAAGGAAATTATCCCATTAATACTCCTTGAGAGGTGATCATACTTTAATTCACAAAAAGTTTATAACAAGTAGTTCTTTTTCCATGTATTCGAAAATCGAGCTTTTTCCATTTAAAACCCATTTAAAAATTTTTAATGTAAATTTCAAAAGCCTAAAAAACGTTGAAAAAAAATTACGGAATTTCTTTTTCTGAAAAACGAACAAATTGTGTGTGTGTGGGGGGAGGGGTATCACAAAAAATCTCAAGTCGAATTTTTACACGTATCAATTTGGACCACCCCAGTGTCCCCCCTTCTCTGTCGCCAACGGTAGTTTCCCCCCCCCCCAATTGGTAAACGTAGTTTATGGACGAGCTCTATTTTAAGAATTAAGCAAATGTAGGAAACACTTTAATGTGGAGAGGATCAGAAGAGAAAAGAAGAATCGAGTTGTATGATTTGTACCACAATATATGTTTTTATTTAATTCTTGTGGACACCTACTAGATTTTACACAGGTATTCGCTTATCTTCTATTTTTCTTTCTTCGTTTAAATAGGTTGTTTAATGTTACATCGTGGTTAGGTGCTAACATTCAATCTAAAGCTATAATTTCGCTTAAGGTCTAATTGTATACTTATGTGTTTAATTTTCGACTGCTTGTGTGCTTTACATGTCTTTCGTGGTCAATCATCTCCTCTCCTATCGTTTTCAGTATTAACGCTGTACATAGTCACTTAAATTCTAGAATCTTCACTTCGCAAATAAAAAAATACTAAACAATCATTAAAATCGGAGAAACGTAATGTGGCAGTTACGCATATGAACTCGTTTCAAATACAGAGATTTGAAATTAGGCTGACAGAAATACCTAACTTTTATTGACCACGTTTCTGTTTAAAAAAATCTAAAAAATCAGATTCAGATGTCCTTTCTGAATCTAATTTTTCTGAATAGATTTTTTTCTGTTTATTTTTTCATACCTTGTTATTAAGAATTATTTTCTTGCACCGACGAGTCAATTGACCCTCTGAAAGTCTCTGGTAGATATTGCTGATTGTATCGCGTGAGTTTTTTTTCCAAGTTTTACAGTCGAGCTTTCACCGCCTTATTATTTTTATAAAACGTAGTAGGAACTTTGGTTTCGCTGGGCAATGTTTCACAAACAGTTTCCTCCAGGCGGCTTTTTTTAGATTATTAAAACTTGAGCACGAGTTTTCGATTTGCATTTAGCTAAAATTACATCCGCTTCATTACATTTTTCTTTCATTGAATAGAAAACATTATTTTGTCTGCTTTCTTTAATGGATTATGGAAGAATTCTGCTGGAAACTGCTGTAAAACATTAGCCCGTGGATCTGGCTTCCTTAGAAACATGACACTCACGAGTACATTTTCACATTTTTTTAAATACTTAGCAATTAAGATTTTCATAATATCCTATTAAATGTTAAATTTACGAAGAAAATACACATGATTCCTCGCTTTTTTCATTCTCCCCGCATTTTTTCTCTATCAAGCTCGAGTCCATCTTTCAATTTCAATAACAAAATTTAATAACCAGAATATCTCTGTACAAACTTCTTTTTAAATTAGTCTCTCTCCTTCTATCATTATCAAAATGTCAAGTTCAAAATTTTGAATTTTGAATAATACACGTTAAGAATAAACCGCTCGCTAAAATATCTTCTGATAAAGTCTATCTTTTCAACCATGTACATTTTCTTTGCACACAACTAGCTATTTCATAGCTTTGATTAGTAAAAGTTTATTACTTTAGCAATTGCAAATGCGCCTATCTCATTATCTATCCTTGAGTATTCATGTATTTACAGGCTGGAAACTACGAGCTTTTTTTATTACTCAGCTATACCGTCGCGATTAACACTTTTATTTCTGATCGTCAAATACTTTTTATTCACGATAATTATTTTATGTATATGTATATGCACTCGACTCGGAATCTTGGGTTTCATTTGTTTTGTAACTGTCCAAACTCAGGACCAGAAATTTGATTTTGAAGGGGAAAAAAAATCATACCTCATGATAAAATTGAAAACTGCATTCATTACTAATCAAAAGAGCAACTGTGAAATGAAAAAATTTTTAGCACTCTCGTCCTTGATATTATTTCCATAAGTGCTTTTATCAGACAAGATTATTTGCAAGAGTCTTGAGATGCAGATAACAAAATTTGCATGGCCTCACTTTTTCGACTCGATTATGAGCACGATAAGATAAGTTAATTAGCACCGCAAAAATAAATAAGTTCGAAAAAGTGCATAACAAGTTTCAATCAACAGGTGTCAATTTTCATCAATCAGTATATTTTCCTTTCCCTCTTCGTTAATTAATAACTTGTAAATTGATATTTTCTGTAATTGGCGAACGTTACATCCAATATCCTGGCCATGGGAGTTAGAACAGGTGTTCGTTTTTTAAAAACATTCGAATAAAAACCAACGGAAGAAGAGGAATGGAAATTTTAATTAAACATCTTCATTTATTTTCATTCCAAACTTTGCTCACAACATTACATGAGTGAATTATTTTGAGAATCGAAACTGATGCATTTGTGCATCTTAGAAAAAAATAGACACATTTTGGACGAAAAAATCGAGATTTTAATTTCGAGAAGGCACAAGGATTATCACTTGAAATTTAGATTTGATTAGAAAAGTTTTAATTTATAGAATATTCAAAAAGGTGTAAGTGTTTGTGAGCAAAATTTTCCAGGGATATAATCATATTAATCTCATATCAAATCTGTTGGAGACTGAAAATTGAGTACAATGAGTACGAACTGAGTCGAATGATTAGGTCCATCGGATGAATTCAATTTCTCCATTGATTTCTCTTTAGATTTCCCGATGTCTCGTAATTCCAACTATTATACCGCCATTGCGGTTTTCTCCATGGTTGAATTCACCCACACTTTCACGAGACAAGATTCATTTATCGTTTTATTCCGTTTAATTTGTGTTAGGTCTACAAATTAATTCGGCGTCTTTACTTTGATGTCTTGTAACTCCTGGTCAAACTTGAATTTTTGTCTGTCCTAAGTTAGTTTTAAAGGGTGAATCTTCAAAACTTCAAAACACAATCTAATAGGTGGCGGCCCTGCGCACATTACTTAAAAAATCATTAGTAAATACAATGGCATCCGAGGAGAATTTGAGATATTGCATTCTTTTTGCATTCCAATTCAAAAATCACCATTGTGAACTCTCTGGAACTACACTTTACACGTTTTATGTGTCACGGCCCCTTCTCCTAAGGCTGAAAAAATTATTTCGGTCGCCTCAGCTGCATTTATTTTCAGTTAGAATGCAGACGGCCGCCACCTATTATATTATGTTTAACAGCTTAAGGTTCAGAATGCAATGTCTCAAATGTTCCTTCTCGGACACAATTGTATGTACTAATGATTTTCGAGGTTAAGCCCGCAGGGCCGCCACCTATTATATCGTGTTTTACAGCTTGAGGTTCGCCCTTTAAAACTACCTTAGGGCGGAAAAAATTCAAGTTTGACCAAAAGTTAGAAGACATCAAAATAAGAGCGCCAAATTAATTTGTAGACCTAATAATTAATTTTAAAAAACCCATCCACCTGATCGAGATGCAAAGAATTAAATTTGAAACGTCACCCGAAATCGTACCGAAACTTCACCGAAAGACATATCCAAAAGTTGATATCCCAGTTCTATTTTTTGGTACTAATATGGAGAAGATTCATAAGTGTAAAGTTCACATTTTTTCTGCATTTCCTAGTTATAGAAAAACGATTCTTTATGGTACAATAGTCTCTGATGATTGAGTATTATTAACAAGTTGGGGACAACATCTGCGCCGGCGAAGGAAGGATCACATGAAACTTACTATAATCGAGTTATTATCATCTTATGTAATTCTGTAACTGAAACATGAGTTGTAAACGACCGATTTCGTATGAAATAGGGCAGACTGAACCTGGTGATGTCACGGATTAATTCGGGGCTGAAATATATTGTTTTTCAAGGCAAAATATAAGATACGAATTATTTGTTCTTTAGAAAAAAAAAATTTTAGGATCTTTTCACGTGAATTATGAAAAAATTAACTAAAGTGTTCTTGAACAAGTCGTGCCTTGAGAAATATTTTCTTTTCTTTAAGGTAGCTTGTAGTGCTTGTAGTGCTTTGATTTTTTTATCGATTTTTTTTCAGAATTATTGTAATATGAAGGAGGTATCCTATAAGTTTCGTCCGCTCTAAACTATCCCTTCATATAGAAAAACTTTTTTTTTTGTAATATAAAAAGAATTTTGCAAAATATTAATTCTTTTTCTAAACATTCATAGTCTTATGTCGAAAAATGTCCAAAATATAATTGCCGAAATAAAAAATGTTTCCGAGATTTCAAATGACCAAAAAAGTTAAAGCTTATCCTTTTTAATTCAAAATTTAACTATTTGATTAACAATTTATCTTTCTTGATTGAAATTTCAATATTACTGGTTTAAAGGTCGAATGCATTTGAAAAAGAAAAATTGATGTATCAAACAAGAAAATTCATGTATTTTGTTGAAAATTCGCATTTTTGTAGAAAATTAATCTTCTTAGTTGAAAATTAATCTTTTCGTGTTAAAAATTTCACTATTTTATTAAAAGGTAAATTAGCTTGTTGAACATTAAAAATCCTAAATGTTGAAAAATACCGAAAATAAAATTACCGAACTAAAAAATTTCCGTCAAAAATTAAATTAGAAAAATACAGAAATTTTAAATCTCTGAAACTTTCAAACTTCAATGTTTAATATCCCGAAATTTCAACTTCACGAAATTAGTATATTCCCGAAATTTTTAATTATCAAAATATAAATTCAGGAAAATTCCAAATTCCCCCAAAAAAATATTTAATATTTTTTATTCAATATTGTGCATAATTTATGCTCAATATATATGAATTTAAACAGCTCCTGAAAAATTTAAACATAATAATGAAACATTATTTTAACCCATAAAAATATTAAAAATAATTTTTTTCGGGAATTTGAAACTCTGCTAATTTCGAATGTTGTGAATCTAATAACTCAATTTCGTTAATGAAAATTCAAAGAACTCTGGAAAATTTTAAACATAATAATGCAAAATTTAATAAAACATTATTTTAACCGACAAAAATATTAAATATAATTTTTTTCGAGAATTTGAAACTCTGCTCATTATGCATTTCAGAGACTTAATAATTAAATTTCGTTAATTTTCAGTAGTTGTTTTGTTGTTTACAATTTGGGAAGTCTTCAGCCCGATGATGAATTTCGAGAAATTATGATAAATTTTGGAAAATTAAGTTACAAGTTTCGTAAATTTAAGATAATTTCAAGAAAATTCAGTTACATGTTTCGTAATTTTTACTTACGGTTGCGAAATTTTCATTGCATCTGAAAATTACGAAACTTATAACAAAAAAGGTTGACGTTTCCAATAACGGAAGCTACATGCCGTTATAGTTGCCAGGAAATTAAGAAACTTTTTTCGTAATTTAAAGTAAATTTATGAAAATTCGTTTCAATTTCGTAAATTTATGAAAGATTTCGGAAAATTCAGTTATAAATTTCGTAAATTTGCCGCTACGTAAAAGAATCGGAAATTTTATAAAATATTTCTTTACATTTGCAGCGTTCTTATTTTGTAAATTTCAGTATATTTCGAAAAGAGTCAATTTACAGAATTTAGATTTCAAATTAGTTATGATTAATTTTCTTTTTTTACTTTTTTAATCTTTTCCGGAGTGGATGTAATCAAAAGAAAACAACAAAAAGCATAAATTCATAAATTTTTTATTCAAAATCTAAATGATCAGATATTTCTAAACTTTACAACTATAACTTTTTTTAAACTATAACTATCAAAACTGATAAATAAAAATAAATATAAACCAACGTATTCCTGAGATACGACTTTTTAAAGAAAATTTTTGTTAATTTTTTTATCATTGAGCTAAATATTCAAGTAACCTTAAGTTAAGGAAATTTTTTTTGACAAAAAACAAAAAATACGTGTCCCTTATTTCGTCTTGGAAAACTATACATTTTAGCCCCAAACAATTCCGTGACATCATCAGATCCAGATTGCCCGATTTCATATGACATCGGTCAAACGATATCTGCTGAAGAGATGTATTATTTCCTTTTCATTCCATTTTTTTTCCTCTTCAGCTGGGAGTTCACATCCCGTATGAATCTCACAGGAAACTGGAAGTGTTTTTTTTGGTATATACATATATTTGTTAAGTTATATATACCTAGAAACATATTTACAATTACTAGTCGACGTTTTCGCCGTCCGTGCATCACGTTTTGCCGGAATCACAAATCTCAGGACCTATATAAACTATTTACAGATAATACACGCGTATACGTTTGCGATCACAATGCTTGCGATACGAATCGAGGGTTCTTTCTACCCTGTTGAGAAATTCAGAAATCGCTCGATTCGTTATCGTCATTTCAGTCGTTATGTCTACGTTATATGTTTTAACGAAAGCTTAGGACTTAAGCCCAAATTATTTTTGAATATTCTTCAATGTTTTTACTTGTTTTACATCATTTCAATAACCTAAAGTTGAGAATTGGATCAGGGGAACAAGCAGATGAATCCCTGGTTGCCTAGTAGTGATGTATCTCTCGACTATGTGGAAGATATTGACGATTTATACGACGCCCTTTGACATCATTCGAACAGTATTCTTCAGGGCTTGCCTCTTATTGCAGAACCAAATCCTTATTACTTCCCTTTCGTAGCCCAGCTGATGCGCCAGCGTCGTGATCTCGTTTCCTGTGAACAAAGTTTAATTAAGTCAGTCGGCAGTTCATTGACGGTGGAATGAGGGGGGTATATATGCTATTTTAATGAGCTTTCGTCGACGGAATTGTGCGGTTTGCAAGTTATTAAATTTTAATTAATATTATAATAGAGGTCATAATTAAATATGTGCCAATTTGCATCAAGCGATGGATACAGCTAACAAAATGTAATTGTTTAACTTCAAACTTATAGGCCAACTCGATTATTGATTAGGCAATCATGCCTATTTATGCGGTAAATAAATTAGTTGATGTCTCTTCTGAGTAGATTATTGGTTTCATCAAATTGATTTGAGAGGAGAATGATAAATTATTATTTGAGGGACATTGTGAACGAAATTTATGAACTTCGGTCACAGATTTACTTCAAATAGGAGGAAGCATTCAAATATTCATAAGTATATTCATGAAATAAATAAAGAAATTCCGAGTTATTTTCAAGCAAGCAAAACGAATTTTCTACCACACAGTCGAATGCTCAACCCAAAAATATCAATTTTCAACAAAAAAGTTCAGTTTAAACCAAACAGTTGAAATTTCTGTCAAACAGTCCAAATTTCAAGCCAAAAAGTCGAAGTTTTTATAAAAAAATTGCACTTTTAACCCAAAAATATTAATCTTCAACAAAAAAGGTTATTCTCCTCCTAATAGTTGAATTTTCTACCAAACTATCTAAATATCAAGTCAAACCGGCCGATTTTCCCCGATAACACAGCCAACAAAATGTCATTATTTAAGTTCAAATTCATAGGCCTATTATTATTATTATTGATTAGGCAATTTTGCCTCCTTGTGCGGTAAATAAATTAGTCGATGTTTCTTCAGTAGATTATTATTAGTTTGGTTCAATTGATTTTTATTTCGTATTTGAGGGATATTCATGAATTTCGTTCAGAGATTTATTTTAAATAGTAGTATTTCTTCAAAAGAAAAATTCCAAATTCCAAATTAAACAACTTTAAGGTAGTTGTTTCGAACATCATTTTCCTGACAAAATAGTTTTTTCTATGATTTTACGAACTAAGATGATATTACTTATGTCATTTTAAATAAAAAACATTATTTGCTATAATCAAAATTTAAACATAAAAAAAAATGTATTTCAACAATGATTTTTGTAATTTAATTTTTTTTAATATCGCTTCTTGTCCATTTGAAAAAATGGTCGAATTTTTATCACTGATACCTTTTTTTCATTAAAGATATTCTATACAACTATACTGTCGGCAATTTTGAAAGTAAATTTTTCTATGGCTGAAATAGGAAAAAAACAATTTTTTCAAACAACACAATTTTCAAACAAATAATTTTACTTCACGATTATTTACTTATTTTTGAAACTGAAATCAGTAAAGTTGTAGGAAATGTTGTCAAGTCAAAAACCGAATTCTCTATCACACAGTTGAATTTTCAACCAGAAAATATGAATTGAAAAAAAAAATGATTTTTAACCAAATAATATAAATTTCTACAGAAGTGTGTAAAGTTCATGTAAAAAATACGAGAAAGTAAGAGTTTTCTGCAAAACAGTTGACTTTTTGACCCGAAAATATGAATTTTCGAAAAAAAATCTATTTTAACAATGTTGCTTGCAATTTATTTATTCTTTCCTATCGCTTCTTACCAATCCCAAAAAAATGGTTGAATTGTATGAATTGATGGTTTATTTTTTACCGTGAAAATATTCTCTACAACTATACTGTTTCCAGTTTTGAAAGTAAATTTTGCTATGGCTGAAATGGATAAAATAATTTTTTTTAAAGAAAACATTTTTCACAAAAATAACTGCCTCTTAACATCATTTACTTATTTTTACAATTGGAAACAATTGAATTGTATGGAATGTTTTTCACGAAAAAATAAGCC
>JAABKJ010004500.1:0-24278 GCA_011634705.1 Andricus grossulariae
TTCTTTTTATGTAAATTTTTGTAAAAAGAATGTTTTGAATTTTAGAAATTTATTTAGAAATGCATTTAAATATTTTGGATTGTTGTCTTTTTCTAATTAGAAAATTTAATAATCTGAATGGATTGGTTTCAGAATCACCCACAAATATAGGTATATAGTTTTACTGCAGAGACCCAGAGCCAGGTGTTAAGTACACGAGTTCTTATAAGTGATAGCGACAAATGCTCATAAGAACTCGTAAAGATCTTACTAGTTTTCCTTACGAGTAAAGCTACATAATTTTCAGTAAGGCATTTATTTCGGGGCTAGTTGTCACAGTGACAACAAGCCCCAAGGCAATTGTGCCAACTAGTACCTAAATGAAGAAAATAAATTAATCTGTACAAGAAAAATTTTGTGTTGATGCAAAAAACAAGGGTTATTATAGCAAAACAACTTAATTTACTTACCAGAAAACATGATAACACCGCCAAACTGTGTCTATTGCACCAAATATTTACAAAGAAAAATGATATTCTAAGTTTACGCAGCGACGCATAATTTGTAGTTAAGAAATCTATTGGGAGAAGTTGGTCGCCGTGAAACTTTCTTCTGTTGGCAGGACTGGCTCACGTTCAAAAACTGTATAAGTACTTTAAAAAAATTATTATTAATTTCTGAGATATTCGTGATGTGACAACTAGTACTTGTGACAAGGAGGATTTACTTCCCCTACCAAAGGCCAATCTGATAGCTTAATTCTTTCAAAAGTTATCGTGCTCACAAACAATAATACATACATACAAACATACATGCATACACATATACTTCCGTAAAAATCTGCTTTTCGGGTTCAGAAGGGCTCAAAACGTGTGCATTTGACAAAAACTGGGGGGGAGGGGGGTACAATTTTACACAAATCTAATACCTTCTCTGATGAGAATGTAATAAGACAATCTTTTTTCACTTACCTTATGCACTTTCAAAAATATCCCTTCAATGTGCATACTCACAGTAAAATCACGAAATTAGATAAAACGACACATGTTAAGTCGCTCATTTCGCATATAATTTTTCCCCTTTTCTACAGCTTGAGATTGAAAGGTCAATTTATTCTATTTACTTTTTTCAAATTGTCCATTGATGCCAATACAATCATAGTTGTGCTCTATGATTGTTTGATAGGGCCTGAGGGGTGAAATCGTGTTTAGGGGTTTTAGCGCTTTTCGAGGTCCTTTTCAAGGTCTTCTTACTTCAACCGCTCCGGCCTCATGAACGCAATTTGCAATGCATGTCTTAAAACTAGCACGTTTTAATTTTCTTAGGTTTTCTAATGCAGCAATTTCATTACTACAGTACCTTTTCGCAAACTGTAAACAAAACAAAAAAACAAATATTTAATTCTTTCACGATGGGAAAAGGTGAAGTTTTGATAGTTTTTTGGAGGTAGTGTACAAGACAAATTTGATATGTTGTATTCTTTCTTTAAGCGAAGCAAACTTGTTTTATGTAGAATTTATTTGTATTTAGATGTTCCCAAATGATTTCTTAACTGTAAGAATTTTGGGACGATGTTATTGTCCCTACACCGTTTTAAGAGAGCTAAATATGTTAGTAGCTTAGCTTGAGAAGACCTGAGCTTACTAAAAGTGTTAGTTTTAGTAAGAAAACTCTCCCCGTAGAGTTCTTTAATAATAGATTTAATGCTTTCACGATGATTCATTATGATAAATTTAAATTAAAAATTTAAAGCTTTTTCGGATTTCAATCTTGTGCAAAACTACGAATCTTGCCGACGTTTCGTGAACGTTGCAGTTCACTTCTTCAGGACTGACCTGAAACTGAAGTTTCAGGTTATGTTGTTCTTATATAGATTCTCTACGATGCCTCTGATTGACCGGAGCGCCCCATGGTGGGAGCTGCTCGAACTTGATTGGCCAATCAAGTCTTTTTTAAAAAACCCGAGTGGACGGAAAGCCAAATCCGATTGCTATTATATGCATTGGCCCTATTGATGTTATTAGGGTGTGTTTTCTATTCGTAGTTATGCACACGATTGAAACCCGAAGAAGCTTTAAATTTTAAATTTTAATTTATCAGTATTAAATCTGTTATTATGAAATTTTATGCAATCAAAATATATAAACCACTGTTGGCGACAGAATTTGAGTCCTCTGGCTTTAACGTTAGAAAAGTGATCCAAGAAAAAATGGTGGCTTAATGAATGAATGATCATTTAAATGTTCAAAGTATTGCTAGCTGATGAGCCTGAAACAATAAGTCAGATAATTCTGTATTGGTTATAGACCTAAATTCTGATAAAAAGTTAGGAAATTTTGACAGTTATTAACGACAGTGAACTTTAGAGCATTAATTTTTATTGAAAACATACTGTTGAAGTAATTTAAATTTGAGGCTGTTATTCCCGTGCAGAAATTGCCCCGGGTTGGCCCTACTACAACAAAGTTTCTGCTCGGATCCCGGTCGGGCTACTCCTGGTTGGGTTTCATGGTCGGGAGCCAACCGGGCACTGGTCAGGATATTTTTTTTTTTTTAAATTACACATTTTTTTAAGAGCCGTGACATTGCTAAAGACGTACTCACGGATGCTTGATGAATTATTATTTAAAAAGTATAATTTAAAGATTTATTAGATCAGTAAAACAGAATTTAGCTTTTTCAAATCCTTAAAAAAAAAAAAAAAAAATTCAAGTCTTCCCAATGTTTTGACTAATCAAATAAAACTGGTATCGATTCTGCAATGTGTAATAGCAGAATTGTTACAATTTGTACAATTTTCTCTATTTTCAGACAATTTTTACTCTGTACATTTTCAAATTTACTGCCATGTCTGACGCCTTCTGCGCCTGGCGTCGGCGTAGACACTTGCAATTTTCAGTTTCGCAGTTTCGCACCTTGAACGAGAACGCACGTTGCACTTATGTCGCGTCGTCTCCTCGAAGTTCGCAAATAAAATAAGTTATTAAAATCAACCTTACTTCAGTAATCAGTTTGAAAACCCCACTTACTGCGCGAATAATTATCCTTTTTCAATAAAGTCTAGTGCTGCGCATTCATTTTTTCCTTTCCTACTTCCTAATCTCAAATCACCGCGTGGTGTCCAAAATAAAACAATGGCTAGGAGATTCTAGCATCAGTGATTGAAACTCTTCTCTAATTTCCTCGCAAGAATTTGATAACATGATTTTACATTTAAAGTTCAATGTATTCTTTACGATGTGCCTTAGAAGACAAACCAAGTTACAAATTTTTTGCATGAAGCAACATTTTTCAACCGTCTATGGCTGGGTTACCCGACCGGATGCCGGTCGGTATGGAAGCCAGAATCCGGCCAGTTTACCGTGACGTTTTTAGCGGGATCCTGGCCAGTATCCCCGGCTGGTGCCCGGTTTAAGCTGGGGCTATCTGGCCTTCTCCCGGTCGGATCCCTGTTACCATTTCTACACGGGTTTTAAATATCTGTAATTATTTTAAAATTTCAAAAATTATTTTTTTGTTTGTTCCTTCATGTAAATTTCGATATTGGGGACAGTCTTTTTTATTGGAAAACAATTGTAAGAAAGCAGCAAGGTACCTTGTTTTTGCTGAGATCGTTCTCGTCTTCCTTTCATTTGTCTTGAACGGGTACTGCACTGGACAAAACATGAATAAAGGTCAGAGAACAGGTTGGGAAGAACAATTTGAGGAAAGGCGAGAACAAAGCCAAGAAAAAAAGAAACCTTGCTGGTGTCTTACATTTTTTTCCAATACAAACATTTCATCAAATATCGCAATTTGCGCAAAGAACAAAAAACAATCACACACTTTTTAGAAATTTCAAAAAATACAGATAGTCTAAGTAACGGCCTCAAATTTAAATCACTTCATTATCTAAATTAGAACTGAAGATAATATGGTTGTATGTTTATGTTGAAAAAATAAAAAATATGTAATATTTTCAAAATTTTCAACAGAAATTGGTGGAGAAATACTGAAAGTACCTTCATGAATTCTTTCACATTTTTCATATTATTTTTTTCAGTGAAAAACTATCCTCTAAAGTCCAGTGTCGTTGCTACCTGTCAAATTTCCTTAGTTTTTATAAGATTTTTAAATCCTTGAGGCCATGTGAGCGTAACCTCAAAAATGTTTTCCACATTTTTTCCAAAATAAACTTACGGTCACACAAACGCGATATCGAGTTAAAAATTTGAGAAACTAAATATGAAGCACTAAGAAATGCAGGTCTGGTCCTGAATTTTTATAATTATGAAAGAAGCAAAACAAAATTTTCTACAAACATTTTTTTTTATAGTTATAAAAATTTAGGAACAGCCCCGCATTTTTTAGTGGTTTATATTTAGTTTCCCAAATTTTCAACTCGATATCGCGTTTCGTATCAACATACGATGTGAATAACAAATTTAAGGTTACGCTCACATGGCCTTAAGGCATAAAATGTTTTCTGGCACACTGGTTTTAGGCTCTATAACGTAAAACACTTTAAACTTTGAAATGATCATCCATTCATTGAGCTACAATTTTGTCTTTGTTTCATATTTTAACGTCAATATCAAAGGACGCGAATTTTTTCGCCAAAAGTAGTGAGTCTAACACAGCGTATCAACGAAATTTCTGCGCTAAGTAATAGGTTGTAGGAGTGTGAATCAACGCTGTTATCATATGTTTACGTATAAATTATCAATATACAAACCTCCGAATTTTGATGCAAGATCAATCTTGTTTCCGCACACCGTCACTCTACCCGATCGCAGTCTAGTTTCTTTACACCATTATACTGTCCGGTCTCTCTCTAGTTTTAAAACGCCGTGACTCTGCCTAAATTTAGTTCAGCTTTCGCAACATCTGTACAACCTATTATGAGTTTTTTGAACTTGTTATCATGTGCACCCAGTGTTTCATCATCAGCCACGGACTAAGTCACGCGCCTGATGAGATAAATACGTTATAAATAACTTAATATCATGTTTGAAATCTTTTACGATGATGTGGAAGGTAGAAAAGTAGAAGTATGGCGGAGTTTTGAATTCCTCTTTTACCGCTGTTGTGCTTACACAGTGGCCGCGAGCGTCGAAGGTGACATTTGTCGCTCTGGGTGCTTCCTTAGAGATACTATCTGCCACTCCATAGGTTTTTAATCACCTGCTTCCTGATTGTCAAGTAAGTTTTTTTACAATGCGACAGATGATTAATAAAATCACCTTCTGATCCGCTACCAGTACCCTACTGACTCTAAATGTTCAAGATATTCCGGGAAACTTGCGTGCACATAGCTTGTAGCTGAAATCACAATAGTATGAATAGATGCATGTTTAACATTCCTCCATATTGTCTTTACTTCATGCCTCAGCTCGCTGTACTTATGAATCTTTGTTGTATAAGTTTCCTGCAAATTCCGGTTAGGTAGACAAGCAATGTTGATGATGTGGAGTCTTTCACCTTTTTTCTCACGTATCACGATGCCGGGCCGATTGGCTCGGATATAATGATCCATCTAGATAGTAACATCCCAATATAAGACGTAATCTTCGTTTCCTCAAACAGGCACTGGAATTCATCTATAGAAAGGCATCCATTCTTCTAAGAGTCCTAGGTTTAGGGTAAGTTGTTGATGTATAATGCCCGCCACATCATTACGTCTGTGCGCATATCCTGTCTGAGCTATTACACGATAACAATCAATAGTGTGCACGATGGATTCGTTAGTATTTCCACATAATCGGCACCGGTCCGTTTCTGAAAACAGGACGCCCTTTTTCAGTCAAATATCGGATGCCTCACTGTCTACTTAAACGTTAGGTGCTCGCCATTGATGGCTTTTCGTCTTGATTGCGTTCACAATTCCTCTCTGGTTTCAGCCCTGATATTCAAGGCCTCCTCTCAGGACAAATTCAAGAACGTATAATCGAGATCAGCTTTACAGATGGTGTTGTAAAGCGCAACACCTGGCTTGCTCTTAAAATAGTCTCGCAACTGTATAACTTTTGACTTACATAGTTTCTTGACATCTACAACGCCCCTATCCCCTCCATGTAGTGGTAGAACTACCCTTTCTATCACCGAATTACTGTGTTGCATTCATTGCTTCGTGATGTCTACGCTGATGGTACTGTTCATCATTTCAAGGTCGGTGTTCGACTATTAGATGAGCCCCAAGGAGTATATGAGGAGTACGTGAGGATGTCATAGATGTTGATTGCCCTGATCTTGTTCGCCGAGTTGAGAGAACTCTTCAGAACCAATCTGATTCTTGTAGTGTAGGCAGTCGTTAGGCTTTTCTTAAGCATTGTATGTCCTTTGATTAAAAAATACCTAAGTATTTATATGATCGCCCTCAGCCATTGCCTTGATGTTATTCTCGTGCTTATTTTCTAGATCTACATTTCCTAATTCTCATCTTGGTAAATGCAGTATTCTGCATTAATGGAGTCCGAACTCCATATGGATATCATTGGAAAACTTCTTTGTGTCAAAACACTTGCTGCAGTTCCTGATTTGAACTAGCGTATAATTTCAGGTCATCCCTGTATGGATGATCATTTACCTCTACCTGTATGGATGATATTCACCTTATTATCATGTTTGCAATGTTGCAAACAATCCATCAGAATTTTGATCAATTCAAGTTCAAATATATTCAAAAGATGCTTGTAAACATAAATTAAACATAAATATTGAGGAGGACTGTTCTAGTCTCCCGAAACGATAAACAAAATTGATCTCTATGAAAATAACTATAAAAATTATGAGAGTAATAAATTTCTCAGAAATATCTCAATAAACTTCGTATCTTTTCAATGTGTTCTTTCTTCTTAGTTTCAATTTCTCTTGCTAAAACTTTCCTGTCTTATCATCGATTTTTAAGAGATTGAAAATATTTCTACGAATTCCCAGAAATTTCGAAACCTTAAGAGCGTACAAAAATTAAATATTCAGAAAATAAGAATCCAAACCTGTATGGTTTTAAATTCACAATATACAAATAATTTAACGATTAAATATTATATTTTTAAAGTTATTACCTTCAAAATTAAATTTTAAATGTACAGTGTTAAAACACAAAATGTCAAATCAGATGGATTTTGAGCGTCTGGTTTTTGAGCAACATATACATAGTACTTTTAAGCATAAAACCTGGCATCAGATCTAGATTTTTGATGATCTTCTCAAAACACCATGCCAATGCAGGATGCACACTCCTCAGGTACTTTTACCAGAAATTGTGCACCATGCCCGGCTCTGAAGCTTTCCAGTTACTTGACCTTTTCAAAACCGTTGAAACATCTGTATCTGTGATGCTAGTAGGCTGCATTTCAGGGTTATTGCTTGCTCTTCTCTTTCTCTAATTAGAACCACTTATACCGAAGCAGTTTAGCAAATTTTAGTAACAAGGTGTGTAAGCTTTCTGCTCCAATTTCCTTTTTGATATTAAGTCAATCGACTCAATTTGCATCTCGCTTTTGCTAAAATGCATATCCAACTTGATTTTTCATGGTGGACTTCCTTCTCTTCTTGGGCCAAAGACTGCATTTGTAGGCCAACGTGCGAGTGGTTGCCATAGATGAACAATACACAAGAGCTTGTACAACTTGGGCGGTAAATACCTTTGTGTTGGTTCTACATATCTGGACTCTAGTAAAGCACAACCGAAATTCGTTTCAAGTTGTTGTAGTTTTTCTGGGATTTTGTTCTTTACATTAACGGAAACGTTAATGTCCGGATGTAGTTCTAGTGGGTCCGATACTTGATCTTAATTATCCCTAGCACCTATGCATTCATGTCTTCGTTATGGGTGACGGACAACTGTGCACGTAGCAACTTTGCACGTGCTCAAATGTGTACGTCGATGGTCGGACGGACAACTGTGCGCGTCCATCTGTGCACGTCCATGTCCACGGAAGCCCATCTGTGCACGTCCAAATTTTGACGTGTACAGTTGTCCAAGTACCATCTGCGCACGTTCCCAGTTGGTAGTTGGACAACTGTGCGCGTCGAAATTTCAACGTGCACAGATGGGCTCCTGTGGACTTCGACGTGCACAGATGTCATATTCCTAACTGTGCACGTACACAGATGCCACTATCCTACCTGTGCACGTGCACACATGTCACTTGCCCAAATTAGCAAGTGCACATATATCACTTGTCCAACTGTGCACGTGCACAGATGTCCCTTTTCCAACTGTGCACGTGCACAGATTGAACCTGCCTAACTGTGCACGTGCACAGGTGGAACTTGCCTAACTGTGCACGTGCACAGATGTCACTTGACCAACTGTGCACATTTATGTCCTCACGTAAGGGTTTATACGAGGGTGGTCTTTTATATCTACGTATCATAAATTTTTAGCAGTTAAAAGTATTCAATCCTGGTGGAATGGAGCCTACTTACTTTTTGAAAGATTGTTTTAAAATATTTTAAAGATTATTTTTATGAAAATATTCATACCAAATTATTATATACGAATTTATGGAATTCAGAAAATTTAAGGAATTCAGAGAATTCAAGGTATTCGGAGAATTCAAGGAATTCAGAGAAGTCGAGGAATTCAGAAAATTCAAGGAATTCTGGAAATTCAACGAATTCACGGAATTCGAAGAATTCCGGAAATTCGACGAATTCAAACAATTCAAGAAATTCCATGAATTCAGAGAATTCAAGGAATTACAAAAATTCAAGGATATCAAAGAAATGAAGGAAATCTAGGAATTCAAGGAATTAAAAGAATACAAGAAATTCAAAGAAATCAAGGAATTCCACGAATTGAAGGAATTTGGGGAATTTAGACAATTGAACGAATTCAAGTAATTCAGATAATGCAAACAATTTAAAGAGTTCAAGAACTGCAAAGAAATCAAGGAATTCAGAGAATTGAAGGAAGACAGAGAATTTAAGGCAATCAGAAAATTCGAGGAAATTCACGAATTCAAGGAATTCACGGAATTTAGAGAATTCAATGAATTCAGAGAATTCAAAGTATTTAAGGAATTCAGATAAATCAAGGAGTTCACTTCATTCAAGCAATTCAGAGAATTCAACGAATTCAGAGAGTTTAAGGAATTCAGAGAATTCTTTGAATTCAGAAAATTCAAGGAATTTTGCAAATTAGAGGCACGCAGTGAATTTAAGAAATTTGAAGAATTTAAGAAATTTGAAGAATTCAAGAAATTTGAAGAATTTAAGGAATTCAAAGAATTCAAGGAATACAGAGAATTCAGAGAATACAAGGAATTCAGATAAATGATGGAATTCAGATGATCCAAGCAAATCAGAGAATCCAACGAATTCAGGGAAATTAAGGAATTTAGAGAATTCAAGGAATTCAGAGAGTTTAAGAAATTTAGAGAATTCCTTGAATTCAGAGAATTTGAGGAAATCAGAGAATCTAAGGAATTCAGAGAATTCAAGGGATTCAGAGAATTCAAGAAAATCAGAGAATTCGAGGCACTCAGTAAATTCAAGGCATTCAGCAAATTCAAGGAATTTAGAGAATTCATGGAAATTCGAGAATTCAAGAAATTTAGAGAATAGGTCAGTTACACCAGCCCCCCCTCCTAATTTTTAGTTTTTTAATCGCCCTCTGAATTGCGCCGTAAATACGCTCATATGCGCCATCAAGAAAACATTTGGCGCCACATTGATAACCGAGTTATCAGCGATCAAAATGCGGAAGGGGGGGGGGAGGCTGGCGCGATTTTTCTAAAATAATGAAAATAAATAAAAAGTTTTCAATCCTCAGTGATGAAGAGCCTCTCGTATGGGGTTTCGAATGCGCTCATATGCGCCATGGAAATTTTCCGAATATCTTGAAAATTGCCCAAGATATGGAGCTCATAACATTTTGCAAAGTGATGACCACCAAAACAAAAAGTTTTTAATCCGCAGTGATGAAGAGACTCTCGTATGTGGTTTCAAATGCGCTCATATGAGCCATAGAAATTTTCTCAATATCATGAAAATTGCCCAAGATATGGAGGTCATAACATTTTGCAAAGTGATGACCACCAAAATAAAAAGTTTTTAATCCGAAGTGATGAAGGGACTTTCTTATAAGGTTTCAAATGCGTTCATATGCACACTGAAAATTTTCCGCATATCTTGAAAATTTCCAAGATATGGAGGTCATAACGATTTGCAAAGTGATGGCCACAAAAATGAGAAGTTTTCAATCCGCAGTGATGAAGGGGCTCTCGTATGGGGTTTCCAATCCGCTCATATGCGCCATGAGAATTTCCCGAAAATCTTGAACATTGCCCAAGATATGGAGATCATAACATTTTGCAAAGTGATGAGCACCAAAATAAAAAGTTTTTAATCCGAAGTGATGAAGGGACCTTCGTATGGAGTTTCTAATGCGCTCATATGCGCCATGAAAATTTTCCGAATATCTTGACAATTGTCCAAGAAATGGAGGTCATAACATTTTGCAAAGAGATGACTACCAAAATAAAAAGTTTTTAATCCGCAGTGATGAAGGGACTTTCGTATGGGGTTTCCAAATGCGCTCATATGCGCCGTACACATTTTCTGGATATCTTGAAAATTGCCCAAGATATGGAGCTCATAACATTTTGCAAAGTGATGACCACTAAAACAAAAAGTTTTTAATCCGCAGTGATGAAGGGACTCTCGTATGGGGTTTCAAATGCACTCACATGAGCCATGGACATTTTCTCAATATCAAGAAAATTGCCCAAGATATGGAGGTCATAACATTTTGCAAAGTGCAGAGCACCAAAATAAAAAGTTTTTAATCCGAAGTGATGAAGGGACTTTCGTATAAGGTTTCAAATGCGTTCATATGCACAATGAAAATTTTTCGAATATTATGAAAATTTCCAAGATATGGAGGTCATTACAATTTGCAAAGTGATGACCACAAAAATGAGAAGTTTTCAATCCGCAGTGACGAAGGGGATCTTGAATGGGGTTTTAAATGCGCTCATATGCGCCATCAAAATTTCCAGAAAATCTTGAAAATTGCCCAAGATATGGAGATTATAACATTTTGCAAAGTGATGACTACCAAAATAAAAAGTTTTTAATCCGCAATGATGAAGGGACTTTCGTATGGGGTTTCGAATGCGCTCATATGCGCCTTACACATTTTCTGAATATCTTGAAAATTGCCCAAGATATGGAGGTTATAACATTTTGCAAAGTGATGACCACCAAAATAGAAAGTTCTTAATCCTCAGTAATAAAGAAACTCTCGTATGGGGTTTCAAATGCGCTCATATGCGACATGAAAATTTTCCGAATATCTTGAAAATTGTGCAAGATATGGAGGTCATACCATTTTGCAAAGTGATGACCACCAAATAAAAAGTTGTCAATCCGAAGTGATGAAGGGACTTTCGTATGGGCTTTCAGATGCGCTCATATGCGCCATACAAATTTTCTGAATATCTTGAAAATTGCCCAAGATATGGAGGTCATATCATATTGCAAAGTGATGACCACCAAATAATAGTATTTAATGCGACGTGATGGAGGGACTTCCAAATGGTGTTTTAAATGCGCTCATATGCGCCATGAAAATTTTCCGAGTATCTTGAAATTTGCCCAAGATATGCAGGTCATAACATTTTGCAAAGTGATGACCACCAAATAAAAAGCTTTTAATCCGAAGTGAAGAAGGGACTTACGCATGTGGCTTCAAATGCGGTCATATGTGCCATGCAAATGTTCCGAATATCTTGAAAATTGCCCAAGATATGGAGGTCATAACATTTTGCAAAGTGATGACCACCAAAATAGAAAGTTCTTAATCCGCAGTAATGAAGAAACTCTCGTATGGGGTTTCAAATGCGCTCATATGCGACATGAAAATTTTGCGAATATCTTGAAAATTGTACAAGATATGGAGGTCATACCATTTTGCAAAGTGATGCCCACCAAATAAAATTTTTCAATCCGAAGTGATAAAGGGACTTTCGTATGGGGTTTCAGATACGCTCTTATGCGCCATACAAATTTTCTGAATATCTTGAAAATTGCCCAAGATATGGAGGTCATATCATATTGCAAAGTGATGGCCACCAAATAATAGTATTTAATGCGACGTGATGGAGGGACTTCCAAATGGGGTTTCAAATGCGCTCATATGCGCCATGTAAATTTTCCGAATATCTTGAAATTTGCCCAAGATATGCGGGTCATAACATTTTGCAAAGTGATGACCCTCAAATAAAAAGTTTGTGATCCGAAGTGATAAAGAGACTTTCATATGGCGTTCCAACTGCGGTCAGACGCGCCATTAAAACTTCTAGAATATTTTGAAAATTGTCCAAGATATGGAGGTCATAACATTTTGCAAAGTGATCACCACCAAAATCAAAAGTTCGTAATCCGCAGGATAAAGAAACTCTCGTATGGGGGTTCAAATGCGCTCATATGCGCCATGGAAATTTTCTGGATATCTTGAAAATTGCCCAAGATATGGAGCTCATAACATTTTGCAAAGTGATGACCAACAAACCAAACGTTTTTAATCCGCAGTGATGAAGAGACTCTCGTATGGGGTTTCAAATGCGCTCATATGCGCCATGAAAATTTTCCGAAAATCTTCAAAATTGCCCAAGATATGGAGATCATAACACTTTGCAAAGTGAAGATCACCAAAATGAAAAGTTTTTAATCCGAAGTGATAAAGGGACCTTCGTATAGGGTTTCTAATGCGCTCATATGCGCCATGAACATTTTCCGAATATCTTGAAAATTGTCCAAGAAATGGAGGTCATAACATTTTGCAAAGTAATGACCACCAAATAAAAAGCTTTTAATCCGAAGTGATGAAGAGACTTTCGTATGTGGATTCAATCGCGCTTATATGTGCCATGCAAATTTTCCGAATATCTTGAAAATTGTCCAAGATATGAAGGTCATAACAATTTGCAAAGTGATGACCACAAAAATAAAAAGTTTTCTATACGCAGTGATGAAGGGACTCTCGTATGGGGTTTCATATGCGCTCATGTGCGCCATGAAAATTTTCCGAATATCTAGACAATTATCCAAGAAATGGAGGTCATAACATTTTGCAAAGGGATGACCACCAAATAAAAAGTTTATGATCCGAAGTGATGAAGGGACTTTTGTATGGGGTTTCATATGCGCTCATATGCGCCATGAAAATTTTCCGAAAATCTTGAAAATTGTCCAAGATATGGAGGTCATAACATTATGCAAAGTGATGACCACCAAATAAAAAGCTTTTAATCGGAAGTGATGAAGGGACTTTCGTATGTGGCTTCAAGTGCGCTTATATGTGCTATGCAAATTTTCCGAATATCTTGAAAATTTTCCAAGATATGGAGGTCATAACAATTTGCAAAGTGATGACCACAAAAATAAAAAGTTTTCAATACGCAGTGATGAAGGGACTCTCGTACGGTGTTTAAAATGCGCTCAAATGCGCTATTAAAATTTTCCGAAAATCTTGAAAATTGCCCAACATATGGAGGTCATAACATTTTGCAAAGTGATGACCACCAAAATAAAAAGTTCCTAATCCGCAGTAATGAAGAAACTCTCGTATGGGGTTTCAAATGCGCTCATATGCGACATGAAAATTTTCCGAATATCTTGAAAATTGTGCAAGATATGGAGGTCATACCATTTTGCAAAGTGATGACCACCAAATAAAAAGTTTGTGATCCGAAGTGATCAAGATACTTTCCTGTGGCGTTCCAACTGCGGTCAGACGCGCCATTGAAACTTCTAGAATATTTTGATAATTGTCCAAGATATGGAGGTCATAACATTTTGCAAAGTGATGACCACCAAAGAAAAAGCTTTTAATCCGAAGTGAAGAAGGGACTCACGTATGTGGCTTCAAATGCGCTCATATGTGCCATGCAAATTTTCCGAATATCTTGAAAATTGTCCAAGATATCGACAGAAATAAAAAGTTTATGATCCGAAGTGATGAAGGGACTTTTACCACAGAAATAAAAAGTTTATGATCCGAAGTGATGAAGGGACTTTTCTATAACGTTTTAAATGCGTTCATATGCGCAATGGTAATTTTTCAAATATCTTGAATATTGTCCATGATATGGACGTCATAACAATTTGCAAAGTGATGACAACCAAGATAAAAAGTTTTCAATCCAAAGTGACGAAGGATCTCTCATATAGGGTGCCAAATGCGCTCATATGCACCATGAAAAGTTTCCGAAAATCCTGAAAATTGCCCAAGATATGGAGGACATAACATTTTACAAAGTGAGGACCACTAAAATAAAAAGTTGTTAATCCAAAGTGATGAAGGGACTTTCGTATAGGGTTTCAAATGCGCTCATATGCGCCATAAAAAGTTTCCTAATATCTTGAAAATTACCCAATATATGGAGGTCATAACATTTTGCAAAGTGATGACCATCAAATAAAAACTTTATAATCCGAAGTGATGAAGAGACTTTCGTATGGGGTTTCAAATGCGTTCATATGCGCAATGAAAAATTTCCAAATATCTTTAAAATTGTCCAAGATATGGAGGACATAACAATTTGCAAAGTGATGGCCACCAAAATAAAAAGTTTTCAATCCAAAGTGATGAAGGGACTTTTGCGTGGGGTTTCAAACGCGTTCATATGCGCAATGAAAATTTTCCAAATATCTTGAAAATTTTCCAAATATCTTGAAAATTGTCCAAGATATAACGGGCATAACAATTTGCATAGTGATGACCACAAAAATGAAAAGATTTTAATTTGCAGTGATAAAGGGACTCTTTATAGGGTTTCAAATGCGGTCATATGCACAGTGAAAATTTTCCAAAAATCTTGTAAATTTCCCAGATATGGAGGTCAGAATATTTTGGAAAGTGATGACCACCCAATAAAAAGTTTATAATCCAAAGTGACGAAGGGACTTTAGTATGGGGTATCAAATTCGTTCATATGCGCCATGAAAATTTTTCAAATTTCTTGAAAATTACCCATGATATGGAGGTCATAACAATTTCCAAAGTGATGAGCACAGAAATAAAAAGTTTCTAATCCGCAGTGATGAAAGGACTCTCTTATGAGGTTACAAATGCGCGCATATGCGCAATAAAAATTTTCTTATATCTTGAAAATTGCCCAAGATATGGAGGTCATAATATTTGGCAAAGTGATGACCACCAAATAAAAACTTTATAATCTGAAGTGATGAAGGGACTTTCGTATGGTCTTTCAAATGCGCTCATACGCGCTATGAAAATTTCTCGAATATTTTGAAAATTGTCCAAGATATAGAGGTCATAACATTTTGCAAACTGATGACAACCAAAATAAAAAGTTTTTAATCGGCAGTGACGAAGGGACTTTTGTATGAAGTTTCAAATGCGCTCATATTCCCCATATCACTCTTCTGAATATCTTGGAAATTGCCCAAGATATGGAGGTCATAACATTTTGTAAAGTGATGACCACAAAAATGAAAAGTTTTTAATCTGCCGTGTTGAACGGACTTTCGTATGGGGCTTCAGATGCGCTCATATGCGCCACAACATTTTTCCAAATATCTTGCGAATTTCCCAAGATATGTAGGTCATAACATTTTGCAAAGTGTTGACCACCAAATAAAAAGTTTACAATCCGAAGTGTCGGAGGGACTCTCTTATGGGGTTTCTAATGCGGTCATATACGCAGTGAAAATTTTCCAAAAATCTGGTAAATTTCCCAGATATGGAGGTCATAATATTTTGTATAGTGATGACCACCAAATAAAAAGTTTAGAATCCAAAGTGACGAAGGGACTCTCTTATGAGGTTTCAAATGCGCTCAAATGCGCCATAAAATTTTTCCTAATATCTTGAAAATTGCCCGAGATATGGAGGTAATTTCACTTTGCAAAGTGATGACCACCAAATAAAGGTATTTAATAAGACGTGATGAAGGGACTTTCAAATGGGGTTTCAAATGCCCTCATATGCGAACTGAAAATTCGTCGAATATCTTGAAATTTTCCCAAGATATGCAGGTCATATCATTTTGCAAAGTGATGCCCATCAAAATGAAAAGTTTTTAATCCGATGTGATGACGGGACATCCGTATGGGGTTTCAAATGCGCTCATCTGCAACCCTACAAATTTTCTGAATATCTTGAAAATTGCCCAAGATATGGAGGTCATAAGATTTTGCAAAGTCATGACCACCAAATAAAAAGTTTATAATTCGAAGTGATGAAGGGACTCTCTTATGGGGTTTCAAATGCGTACATATGCCCAATAAAAAAATTTCCAAATATCTTGAAAATTGTCCAAGATATGGAGGTCCTAACAATTTGCAAAGTGATGACCACCAAAATAAAAAGTTTTCAATTCAAAATGATGAAGGGATTTTCGTATGGGGTTTCAAATGCGCTCATATGCACCCTAAAAATTTTCTGAATGTCTTGAAAATTGCCCAAGAAATGGAGGTCATACCATTTTGCAAAGGGATGACCACAAAATAAAAAAGTTTTCAATTCGCAGAGATAAATAGACTCGTATGGGGTTTAAAATGCGCTCATATTCCTCATAAAATTTTTTTGAATATTTCGAAAATTGCCCAAGATATGGAGGTCCTAACATTTTGCAAAGTGATGACCACAAAAATAAAAAGTTTTTAATCTGCAGTGATGAAGGGACTCTCGTATGGGGTTTAAAGTGCGCTTATGCGCGCCATGCAAATTTCTCGAATATTTTGAAAATTCTCCAAGATATGGAGGTCATAATAATTTGCAAAGTGAAGACAACCAAAATAAAAAGTTTTTTGATGGCAGTGATGAAGGGACTTTTGTATGGAGTTTCAATTGCGCTCATATGCCCCATTCAAATTTTCTGCATATCTTCAAATTTGCCCAAGCTATGGAGGTCATAACAATTTGCAAAGTGATGACCTCCAAAATAAAAAGTTTTCAATCCAAAGTGATGAAGGGATTTTCGTATGGGGTTTCAAATGTGCTCATATGCGCCATGAAAATTTTCCGAAAATTTCGAATATTGCCCAAGATATGGAGATCATCACATTTTGCAAAGTGATGACCACCAAATAAAAGTATTTAGTGCGACGTGATGGAGGGTGTTTCAAATGGGGTTTGAAATGCGCTCATATGCGCCATTCAAATTTTGTGAATATCTTGAAATTTGCCCAAAATATGGAGGTCATAAGAATTTGCAAAGTGATGACCACCAAAATAAAAAGTTTTCAATCCAAAGTGATGAAGGGATTTTCGTCTGGGGTTTCAAATGCGCTCATATGCGCCATGAAAATTATTTCGAAATTTCGAATATTGCCCAAGCTATGGAGGTAGTAACATTTTTCAAAGTGATGACCCTCAAATTGAAAAGTTTTCAATCCGATATGATGACAAGACTTCCGTTTGGGGTTTCAAATGGACTCATATGCGCCATGAAAATTTTCCGAAAATCTTGAAAATTGCCCAAGATATGGAGATCATAACATTTTGCAAAGTGATGACCACCAAATAAAAGTATTTAATGCGACGTGGTGGAGCGTGTTTCAAATGGGGTTTCAAATGCACTCATATGCGCTATTCAGATTTTCCAAATATCTTGACAATTGTCCAAGATATGGAGGTCATAACAATTTGCAAAGTGATGACCACCAAAATAAAAGTTTTCAATCCTAAGTGATGAAGGGATTTTCGTATGGGGTTTCAAATGCGCTAATATGCGCCCTACAAATTTTCTGAATATCTTGAAAATGGCCCAAGATATGGAGGTCATAACATTTTGCAAACTGATGACAACCAAGTAAAAAGTTTGTAATTCGAAGTGATGAAAGGACTTTTGTATGGGGTTTCAAACGGGCTCAAATGCGCGATGAAAATTTTTTGAATCAATTAAAAATTGCCCAAGATGTGGAGGTCATAAAATTTTGCAAAGTAATGACCACCAAAATAAAAAGTTTTTAATCTGCAGCGATAAAGGGACTCTTTTATGGGGTTTCAAATGCGCTCGTATGCGCCATACAAATTCTCTGAATATATTGAAAACTGCCCAAGATATTGAGGTCATAACATTTTGCAAAGTGATGACCACCAAGTAAAAAGATTGTAATCCGAAGTCATGGAGGGACTTTTGTATGGTGTTTCAAATGCGCTCAAATGAGCGATGAAAATTTTTTGAATCACTTGAAAATTGCCCAAGATATGGGAGTCATGACATTTTTCAAAGTGATGACCACCAAAATAAAATTTTTTAATGTGCAGGGATGAAGGGACTCTTGCATGGGGTTTCAAATGCGCTCGTATGCGCCATACAAATTCTCTGAATATATTGAAAACTGCCCAAGATATGGAGGTCATAACATTTTGCAAAGTGATGACCACCAAAATGAAAAGTTTTTAATTCGAAGTGATGCATGGACTTTCGTATGAAGTTTCAAATGCGCTCATATGCCCCATACCAATTTTCTGAATATCTTGAAAATTGCCCAAGATATGGAGGTCAGGACGTTTTGCAAAGTGATGACCACCAAAGTAAAAAGTTTGCAATCCAGAGTGATGGAGGGACTTTCGTAAGGGGTATCCATTGCGCTCATATGCACTATTGAAATTTCCCGAATATCTTGATAATTACCCAAGATATGGAGGTCATAACATTTTGCAAAGTGATGACCACCAAGTAAAGAGTTTGTAATCCGAAGTGATAAAGGGACTTTTGTATGGGGTTTAAAATGCGCTAAAATAAGCGATGAAAATTTGTTGAATCACTTGAAAATTGCCCAAGATATGGAGGTCATGACATTTTGCAAAGTGATGACCACCAAAATAAAAAATTTTTAATCTGCAGCGATGAAGGGACTCTTGTATGGGGTTTCAAATGCGCTCGTATGCCTCAAACAAATTCTCTGAATATATTGAAAACTGTCCAAGATATCGAGGACATATCATTTTGCAAAGTGATGACCACGGAAATAAAAAGGGAAAAGAAATAGGGGTTGTTCGATATTTCTGTGGTTATAAGGAAATTTAATACAGTCTTGGAAATGCACTTCTTGTGATTACTATCAATTAACATTTTTGTTGTGATTTTAGATGAAGGCAGTCGAGACGGGGATCGTCAAATGAGGTAGGGGTTGTTTTTGAGGGTCGTTGAATATTTCTGTGATTATAAGGATATTTAATACAGTCTTGGAAATGCGCGCCTTGTGATTATCATCAATAACCCTTTTTTTTTTGGCGATTTTAGATGAAGGCAGTCGAGACGGGATTGTTAAAATGAGGTCAGGGTAGTTTTTAAAGGTTGTTGGATATTTCTGTGGTTATAAGCATATTTAGTGCAGTCTTGGAAATGCGCGTCTTGTGATTTTTATTAATTAACATTTTTTTTTGCGATTTTAGATGAATGCAGTCGAGACGTGGTTCGTTAAATGTGGTAGAGAAACTTTATGAGGGTTGCTGGATATTTCTGTGGTTTCAAAGATATTAAATACAGTCTTGGAAATGCGTGTCTTGTGATTATTACCAATTTTAATATTTTTTGGCGAATTTAGATGAGCTCCGTCAAGACGTGGTTCCTTAAATGAGGTAAGGGTTGAACTTGAGGGTTGCTTGATATTTCAGTGATTATGAGGATATTTAATACAGTCTTGGAATTGCGCGTTTTGTGATTATTATCAATTAACATCTTTTTGGCGATTTTAGATGAAGGCAGTCGAGACGGGATTCGTTAAATGAGTTAGCGGTAGTTTTTGAGGGTTTTTGGATAATTCAGTGGTTATAAGGATATTTAGTGCAGTCTTGGAAATGCGCGTTTTGTGATTTTTATCAATTAACATTTTTTTTGCGATTTTAGATGAATGCGGTCGAGACGTGGTTCGTTAAATGTGGTAGAGAAACTTTATGAGGGTTGCTGGATATTTCTATGGTTTCAAAGATATTAAATACAGTCTTGGAAATGCGTGTCTTGTGATTATTACCAATTTCAATATTTTTTGGCGATTTTAGATGAACTCAGTCAAGACGTGGTTCCTTATATGAAGTAAGGGTAGATCTTGAGGGTTGCTGGATGTTTCAGTGGTTATAAGGATGTGTAATATATTCTTGGAAATGTGCGTCTTGTGATTATTATCAATTAACATTTTTTGGGCGATTTTGGATGAAGGCAGTCGAGACGGGATTCGTTAAATGAGGTGAGGGTAGTTTTTGAGTGTCGTTCGATATTTCTGTGATTATAAGGATATTAATAGAGTCTTGGAAATGCGCGTCTTGTGATTTTTATCAATTTAAATTTTTTTGCGATTTTAGATGAACGCAGTCGAGATGTGGTTCGTTAAATGTGGTAGAGGCGCTTTATGAGGGTGGCTGGATATTTATGTGGTTGTAAAGATATTAAATACAGTCTTGGAAATGCGCTTCTTATGATTACTATCAATTAACCTTTTTTGGGCGATTTTGGATGAAGGCAGTTTAAATGGGATTCGTCAAATGAGGTAAGGGTAGCTTCTGAGGGCCTTTCGAAATGTCTGTGATTATAAGGATATTATTACAGTCTTGGAAATGCGCGTCTTGTGATTATTATCAATTAACATTTTTTTTGCGGTTTTAGATGAACGCAGTCGAGATGTGGTTCGTTAAATGAGGTTCGTTAAATGTGGTAGAGACAGTTTATGAGGGTTGCTGGATATTTCTGTGGTTTTAAATATATTAAATACAGTCTTGGAAATGGGTGTCTTGTGATTATTACCAATTTCAAATTTTTTTGGCGATTTTAGATGAACGCAGTCAAGACGTGGTTCCTTAAATGAGTTAAGGGTAGATCTGGAGGGTCGCTGGATGTTTCAGTGGTTATGAGGATATTTCATACAGTCTTGTAAATGCGTGTCTTGTGATTACTATCAATTAACATTTTTTCGGCGATTTTGGATGAAGGCAGTCGATACGGGATTCGTTAAATGAGGTAAGGGTAGTTTTTGAGGGTCGTTGGATATTTTTGTGATTATAAGGATATTTAATACAGTCTTGGAAATGCGCGTCTTGTGATTATTATCAATTAACTTTTTTTTTTTGCGATTTTAGATGAAGGCAGTCGAGACTGGATTCGTTAAATGAGGTGGTAGTAGTTTTTCAGGGTTTTCGGATATTTCAGTGGTTATAAGGATATCTAGTTCAGTCTTGAAAATGCGCGTCTTGTGATTATTATCAATTCACTTTTTTTTGTTGCGATTTTAGATGAAGGCAGTCGAGACGGGATTCGTTAAATGAGGTAGGGGTAGTTTTTTAGGGTTTTTGGATATTTCAATGGTTATAAGGATATCTAGTGCAGTCTTGAAAAGGCGCGTCTTGTGATTATTATCAATTAACTTTTTTTTTTGCGATTTTAGATGAACGCCGTCGAGACGTGGTTCGTTAAAAGTGGTAGAGACACTTTATGAGGGTTGCTGGATATTTCTGTGGTTATAAGGATATTAAATACAGTCTTGGAAATGCGCGTCTTGTGATTATTACCAATTACAAATTTTTTTGGAGATTTTAGATGAACGCAGTCAAAACGTGGTTCCTTAAATGAGTTAAGGGTAGATCTTGAGGGTCGCTGAATGTTTCGGTGGTTATGAGGATATTTAATACAGTCTTGTAAATGCGCATCTTGTGATTACTATCAATTAAAATTTTTTCGGCGATTTTGGATGAAGGCAGTCGAGACGGGATTCGTTAAATGAGGTCGGGGTAGTTTTTGAGGGTCGTTGGATATTTGTGTGATTATAAATATATTTAATACAGTCTTGGAAATGCGCGTCTTGTGATTATTATCAATAAAAATTTTTTTTTGCGATTTTAGATGAAGGCAGTCGAGACTGGATTCTTTAAATGAGATGGTACTAGTTTTTGAGGGTTTTCGGATATTTCAGTGGTTATAAGGATATTTAGTATAGTCTTGGAAATGCGCGTCTTGTGATTATTATCAATTAAAATTTTTTTTGGCGATTTTAGATGAACGCAGTCAAGACGTGGTTCCTTAAATGAGTTAAGGGTAGATCTTGAGGGTCGCTGGATGTTTCAGTGGTTATGAGGATATTTAATATAGTCTTGTAAATGCGCGTCTTGTGATTACCATCAATTAAAACTTATTCGGCGATTTTGGATGAAAGCAGTCGAGACGGGATTCATTAAATGAGGTAAGGGTAGTTTTTGAGGGTCGTTGGATATTTGTGTGTTTATAAGGATATTGAATACAGTCTTGGAAATGCGTGTCTTGTGATTATCACCAATTTCAATATTTTTTGGCGATTTTAGATGAACGCAGTCAAGACGTGTTTCGTTAAATGAGGTAAGGGTAGATCTTGAAGGCTGCTGGATGTTTCAGTGGTTATAAGGATATTTGGTATAGTCTTGGAAATGCGCGTCTTGTGATGATTATGAATTAAAACTTTTTTTGGCGATTTTAGATGGAGGCAGTCAAGACGTGGTTCGTTAAATGAGGTAGGGGTAGTTATTGGAGGTTTATGGATATTTCAGTCGTTATAAGGATATTTATACAAGTCTTGGAAAGGCGTGTCTTATGATTATTATCTATTTCATAATTTTTGGCGATTTTGGATGAAGATAGTCAAGACGTGGTTCGTTAAATGAGTTAAGGGTAGATCTTAAGGGTTTCTGGATGTTTCAGTGATTATAAGGATATTTAATACAGTCTTCGAAATGCGCGTCTTGTGATTATTTTTAATTAGGATTTTTTTTGGCGATTTTAGATGAAGGCAGTCAAGACGTGGTTCGTTAAATGAGGTAGGGGTAGTTTTTTAGGGTTTTTGGATATTTCAGTGGTTATAAGGATATTTATTACAGTCTTGGAAATGCGTGTCTTTTGATTATTATCAATTTCAAAATTTTCTGTCGATTTTGGATGAAGGCAGTCAAGACGTGGTTCGTTAAATGAGTTAAGGGTAGATCTTGAGTGTTGCTGGATATTTCAGTGGTTATAAGGATATTTAATACAGTCTTGGAAATGCACGTCTTCTGATTAGTATCAATTAAAATTTTTTTTTCGATTTTAGATGAAGGCAGTCGCGACTTGATTCGTTAGATGAGGTCGGGGTAGTTTTTGAGGGTTTTTGGATATTTCACTGTTTATAAGGATATTTAGTACAGTCTTGGAAATGCGCGTCTTGTGATTATTATCAATTTCAAAATTTTCTGGCGATTTTGGATGAAGGCAGTCAAGACGTGGTTCGTTAAATGAAGTAAGGGTAGATCTTGAGGGTTGCTGGATATTTCAATGGTTATGAGGATATTTAATACAGTCTTGGAAATGCATGCCTTCTGATTAGTATCAATTAACATTTTTTTTTTTTTTGCGATTTCAGATGAAGGCAGTCGAGACGGGATTCGTTAAATGAGGTAGGGGTAATTTTTTAGGGTGTTTGGATATTTCAGTGGTTATAAGGATATTTAGTACAGTCTTGGAAATGCGCGTCATGTGATTATTATCAATTTCAATATTTTCTGGCGATTTTGGATGAAGGTAGTCAAGACGTGGTTCGTTAAATGAGTTAAGGGTAGATCTTGAGTGTTGCTATATATTTCAGTGGTTATAAGGATATTTAATACAGTTTTGGAGATGCGCGTCTTGTGATTATTATCAATCAACTTTGTTTGGGCGATTGTAGATGAAGGCAGTCGAGACAGGATTCGTTAAATGAGGTAGGGGTAGTTTTTGAGGGTTGTTGGATATTTCAGTGGTTATAAGGATATTTACTGCAGTCTTGGAAATGCGCGTCTTGTGATTATTATCAATTAAATTTTTTTTTGTTATTTTAGATGAACGCATTCGAGACGTGGTTCGTTAAATCGAGTAGGGGTATTTTTTTAGGGTTGCTGGATATTTCTGTGGCTATAAAGATATTAAATATAGTCTTGGAAATGCGTTTCTTGTGATTATCACCAATTTCAAAATTTTTTGGCGATTTTAGATGAACGCAGTCAAGACGTGGTTCGTTAAATGAGGTAAGGGTAGATCTTGAGGGTTGCTGGATGTTTCAGTGGCCATAAGGATATTTAATACAATCTTGGAAATGCGCGTCTTGTGATTACTATCAATTAACATTTTTTTGGCGATTTTTGATGAAGGCAGTCGAGACGGGATTCGTTAGATGAAGAAGGGGTAGTTTTTGAGGGTTTTTGGATTTTTCGGTGGTTATAAGGATATTTATTACAGTCTTGAAAATGCATGTCTTTTGATTATTATCAATTTCAAAATTTTCTGGCGATTTTGGATGAAGGCAGTCAAGACGTGGTTCGTTAAATGAGTTAAGGGTAGATCTTGAGTGTTGCTGGATATTTC
>JAABKJ010004501.1:0-24277 GCA_011634705.1 Andricus grossulariae
CCGTGTGCCCACTTCAAAGGAGTATTTAGCGATGTTCAGCCGCAATCCGAACGAGTTTTTGCGTCGTTTCCTAACCGCGGAAGAAACATTGATTCACCGCAACACACCAGAGACCAAGGAGCAATAAGAAAAGTGAGTTTCTCCGGGTGAACGTGCACCAAAGAAGGCCATGGTGGGTCAGTCGGCCAACAAGGTCACGGCCACAGTTTTTTGGGACGCACGCGGTATCATTCACATCGATTACCTTCAGAAGGGTAAAATGATCAACGGCCAATATGATTCAGAGCTTTTGGACAGATTCGATACTGATTTGAAGCGAAAATGACCGCATTTGTCGAAGAAAAAAGTGCTGTTCCATCAGGACAATTCAAGGGTGCACACGTGTGTAGTAACGACGGCAAAAATCCATGAATTGGGCTACGAACTGCTACCTCATCCAGCATATTCTCCAGATTCAGCCCCCTGCGATTAAATTCTGTTTCCAAACCTGAAGAAATGGCCGGGCGGTGAGAGATTTGGGTCAAATGAAGAGGTCATCACCGAAACAAACGCCTAATTTGAGGGCCTTGAGAAAACCTATTATTTGGAAGGAACACAAAAATTGGAAAAACTTACCAAAAAGCCTTCGTACAACTGAATAAATACGAATCGAAAATAATATATTCTTATATCCCTAATAATTACTATTTGGGTTATTCTCTTGAATTAAAAACTCCCAGTATCAATTTACAATTGGGAGAACGCTTTATGAAGAGTTCTTTCCCAAATGTAGAAAATATGTTGAGAAAAATATTTAAAAAAAATTAAACTAGTTTCGATACAGACTTTTCTAAAAGAGAAGACACCTTAAAACAGGAATTGCAATCACTTCTTCTCACCGTGAAATTTTTGAGAATCATAATATTTTTAAACACTCATCTATTTCCACAACCGAAGCTATTGCCATCTCTGAAGCACTAGAAATTATTCATTATGAAGAAATTTCTCCTGCTACTATTTGCTCGACTCTCGGAGGATCTTATCTGCCTGTCTGAACTTTAATCATCTAGAAACTAAAAGTACCTACAATAATATTTACAAAATTACTGTTCAGCCAGCCCAGTGCCGAAACCCGGCCAAGTCAGCCACCCCTCACAACATGTCGAAAAACTAAAAAAATTTTAGCATTTTAGGAAAGCTCAAATTTTGTGTGCAATTAGTACCTACAATAACCTTTACAAAATTATCGTTCAGCCAGCCCAGTGCCGGATACCGGCCAGTCAGCCACCCCTGGCAACATGCCGAAAAAGTAAAGAAATTTAAGCATTTTAGGAAAACTCAAATTTCTTATCTGAATAGTACCTAGAAAATACCGTTCAGCCGGCACAGTGCCGGAACCTGGCCAGTCAGCAGGATGTCGAAAAAGTAAAGAAATTTAAATAATTTAGAAAAGCTTGCATTTCTTGTATGAATAGTATCTATTATGAAATTTCAGAAAATACAATTCAGCCAGCCCAATGTCGGAACCTGGCCAGTCAGCCGCTCCTCGCAGCATGTCGAAAAAGTACAGAAATTTAAGCATTTCAGGAAAGCTTACATTTTTGTCTGAATAGTACCTACAATGGCATTTACATGTTCGACATGTTGCGAGAGGCAGCTAACTGGCCAGGTTCCAGCACTGGGCCGCTTGAATGGTATTTTCGTAAATGTCATTGTAGGTACTATTCACACAATAAGTTAAGCTTTCCTCAAATGCTTAAATTTCTTTACTTTTTTAACATGTAGCACGAGGTGACTGACTGGCCGGGTTCCGGCACTGGGCCGACTGAACGGTAATTTCGTAAATGAGATTGTAGGTACTACTTACACAAACAATTTGAGCTTTCCTAAAATACTTAAATTTCTTTAGTTTTTCGACATGTTTGCGGAGTTATGGGACCCAGGTGTTCTAGCACCTAACCGGCTGACTATATAACTTTTCATTTAAGAGCGGAAGCTTAGGCGCCGCCATGATACTTGGAAATTCGTACAATAAAAGAAATATTAGTTTAAAATTGTAAAAAAATTGTTTGCAATAAATACGTGAAACGAAAGAAAAAGAAAAATATTTTTGTTCTTCATGTTTTTATATAGTAATAATAAATAATAAATAAATAATGTAATGATTTTTTTAAATTAAACTGTAGTTCGAGTATTAATAATTTAACAAGAATTCATTTTACAATACGATTCTAAACTTATGTTCAATGCGAAAATATTAGTATTTAAAGAACTTTAAACGTTTGATTGAAACTTTATAAACTATTTTTCATGAAAATAGTTTCAAATTGATGCATTGCATTGTATTGAATGTTGATGTATAAATAACAATTGCTTCAAATTTCTTAAAATTATAATATTGAAAATGAGAGCATGGATTTGTATTTTGTAACCAGAAATCTTTGAACTGTTTAATTTATAGAAGTTTTAGAGTTTTCGGTTTAACGGCATTTATTTTCAAATTATTCAGTTGGAAAGTTGTAAAAGCTTCCATTTTAAACGTGTAATAACTTATTCAGCGTTTGAACTAAAACATTGTTAAGCTTAAAATTTAAAACCTTAAGACTCAAGGGTATCGCTGTAAGTGCTTTAACTTGCAGTTCAGTTTTGAGCACTTCAAATTAAAAAATTGGCCGGTTAAATAATTTGCATTTTTTTATTATCAATAACACTTTTCCCTGCGCGAACATAACCTCACCCACATATCAGTTTTCTGCATTCCACGCAATTTTTAATATGCATTTTGAGTGAATCATCGGGAATGTTACCCTTTCGAAAAAGGAAACAGGGTTTTGGAAATGAAATAAAATAGTATTTATATTTCAAGTACGACTTGCACCAGATGTCACTTTTACAATTTCCAAAACAGCACTTCTTGTCCGTACCAATCTTTTTTCTGTTGAATGGATTTGCTCCTGGTAAATCAGACATTTTTTTGTGATTAGTGTTTTAACTTCTCATTGCTTAAAAATTTTTTTTCGTTAATATTTACTATTCTCACATACATTTCAGGGAAAAATTGCTTGAAACTCAAGGAAGTGCTTTATATTTTTCGCTCATACGCAGTATCGATTTCTTAAATGAAAAGATCTATTCGGTTAAATTCGGTCCAGCAGCGGCATTCGGAACGATTGTTTCGACCTCATGCCGCAAGGCAGCGCAATAAGCAGTTTTGTTCACGATCGGGGATTTGAAATTTCGAAATTATTATGAATTATTTCCGCATATTAGAGGACTGAAACTGACATTTTCTAATTTGAAAATACATGCAGTATGTACAATTTATTCTCATTACTTGAAAACATAAAAATGTCGTGTTACAATATAGGATATAATAAGGAATGAACAATTCACTGAATATAATAATAATTAAAACTTTAAGATAGGAGCCATGAAACAATCCAATCATGTTTTCAAAACGTCACGTCTGCCAGCAAGTCAACAGGACTTTTTCTGGCCTCAGAATCAGAAAATAATGTTTTCTATGTCATTTAAAAACTTAAATGATAAATCTCCCTTTTAAATTAAACCAAACTTAGCTATTTGATTACATACCTTCCTATATGAAATATGAAAGTTTCAAATTAAATATTTTAATTATTTGATATAATTTATTGTCTACGTCTTGTCAAGGTGAGAAGCCTCTGGAGTCTTCTTTCTTTCAATAAAAATTCTATAATCTGCATTCACTCAGAAAAAGATTATTTTGTCATCTTGAATTAAATAAACCGGTTTGTAACATATTCTTTGTAATTTAATCAAAAATAACTTCAAAACTAAGAAAATCATTTTAAATTCGAGACAAATTTTCATAGGACAAAAAAAGCAAGAAAAAAGCAAAAAAAAATTTACAATCGCTGAACATGCGTCCTCAGATCAGGAAAAATGATTTTATATCACTAATCATGCGCATTTTTAGCAGGAAAATTATTTCAATCGCTGAGCATGCGCACTTCAACTCACTCGAATAACTTGCAGCTCGATCTGAAAACATCAAAACTCCTACACAGCTGATCACCTAGAAGAAACTGATGCGCCGCCTAGCTGGGGAAAATTGTATCAGGTCTGGCCGAGGCCTAAAAGGACTCCATGGTTTGTATCCAGCCCCTTGACCCGCTCGATAACGAGCTACATCCATCCTCAAGCAAGCAGCATCACTTTGCAATAGCAGGTGCAATTAGAAAGAGAAAGGAGAGACTGTGCAGAACAAGGTAATATTAAAATTTGATCAATTTTAAATTCAGACTCGTAGCTTTTAATAGATTGACCTACGCTACTTGTATGATTCCTGAAAAACGGTAAAGAGTGACAGAAACCAAAAAACATGAATCAGAACAATAAATTAATCCTTCGTTAAAAAAATATGTTGGCCCTGAAAAGGGCCGATTTTTTAGTCCTGAAAAGGACACAATATCTCAAGTAAATCCTCTAGCCTCAATGAGGATAGAAATTTTTCATGGCTTCCAAAAGACTTCCGTTTCCGGCATGCATGGAAAGGTTTGTTCGTGAGAGATTGATTGAAACATTGAGAGATTGACAAGGGGGTGAGGATATTTTCGGTGATTAGGACAGATTTGTGTGGAAGTTGAGGTTAGGTTGGTTTGGAGTTGTGACAGGGTGGGACGATCGGGTTGGCCGTAGCAGGGCTGGGTAGAGAGAGAAAGGCAAGGCACGTAGAGAACGATAGAAGGCGTGATCGTTTGGATTGGATTCATGGCTAGCGGAACGAGAGCCAGATTGAGAAATCAAAAAATGTTCAGATCACCGCCGGAAAAACACAGTTTTTTAGAGAAGGATGAGAACAATAAAGGGACAGTAGGAAATAGAGCTGAGGCTACAGATCCGATGGAAGAGGAAAGGTTAAAAGAAACTCGCAAAATGATGATAGAAGTAATGGGGATATATGAAGAAAAGCAGGAGAAAAGGGAAGAGGAAATAAAGAAAGAAATTAGGCGGGAAATGGCCGAGCTTAGGAAAGAAATTTTGTAAAGCTCAAACCAGGAGTTTGGAGGTGGGGAGAGTAGGAATGATGAGAAGGAAAGGCTGAGAAAAATAGAACAAAGAATAGAAAAGAAAGAGAGAGAAGTAAGAAAAAGAAACATAGTGATAAAGGGTCTAAGATTAGAGGGGAAGGAGCTGAATGTAGGAGTGGAAAAAGTACTAAAAAGGATAGATGCTAAAGTAGAGATAGAGGAAGGGCGAAGTGTAGGAAGGGAACAGCGAAGAGGGAAGAGAATGTTATTGGTGAAATAAAAGAAATGGGAACAAAAGAGGGAAGCGCTGATAAAGAAGTGGGTGTTATATGGAAACTCAGAGAGAATAGAGGATGATGGGAGGACAGGGAAGAGTTAGTAAAAGATGAGGTGTCAGGAAACTAGGAGAGAGAGGAACGGGAGATATAGAAATAAAAAATAGTAGAAAACAAAAAGAGACGAGAAAGTAGGAAAGATTGGAGGATATGCTACTGGAATATAGCAGGCTTGGAAAGAAAGGATAGGGAGTTTATGAGAAATTTGACACAGTACTAATGATGGAGACGTGGCTAGATGATAAGGGACCGGGAAAGAGTAAGGGGAAGATTGCCAAGAGGTTACAAATGGCAGGTTCAAAATACAAGGATGAAGAATAAAAAATGCAGGGCAATGGGAGGAATGGTGATGGGAGTAAGGAACGAATGTATAACAGAGAAGAGATAAATATAGGAGGAGAGAGGCGCAAAATAGTGGGGGTATATGTAAACGGTGATATGCAGGAAAATCAGAAGAAATGAAAGAACTGACGGAAGAAAGTAAACAAGATATTAGGCTTATAATAAGAGATCTTAATGCGAGAACAGGAGATAGATGAGGAAGGGAATGAAGTTTAGAGCGAGGAGAAAAATCCAAAGACAAGATACTGAATGGAGGGGGAAAGAAATCGTTAAAGAGCCTAGAGGAGATGGGACGGTTCATCCTAAACGGAAATATAGAGGGGGGTGAGAAAGTAGAATATACACGTTCGGGAGGAAAAAGGGGAACAGTAATTGATTATGTGGTAGTAGACGGCGAGGTAAGAGAGAAGGTCAAGAAACTAGAGGTGGAGAATTATATAGATTCTGATCATTTTCCCATAATAGTGACATTAGAGGGAGAAAAGTATAATAACAATAGGGATAAAAAGGAAGCAAAAGTGAAAAAAGCAAGAAGAGGGGATTGGTTGATGGAAGGTAAAGAACAGTTTAAGGAAAATGTCAGGAATATCAAAATGGGGAAAGGAAATGTAAACGAGGAGATGGAAATAATGATAGAAGAAATAAAAAGAGTATTAGAGTGCACAAGCAAAAGAGAAGTTAGTGAAGGGGGGGGGGGTAGAAGTGGATGGGATGAGTAATGTAAACAGAAGAAGGAAGTGAGAAGGAAGAATAAGAAAAAAAGGGAAAATAACAAGTTTGAAAAAGAGGCGAAAAAGGCTAGGACGGAAGAAGAGGCTTGGAAGGTGGTAAATAGAGAAAGAAGAAGGAAAAGAGTAAACCAGGATATCGAGATAGTAGAATCGAAAAAATATGTTATACAATTACTAGGAGGGGTAGAGAGGAAAGTTAATAAAGGAGGAAAATATGGTTGGGAAACAGATGAGGAGGACATTAAAAGAGAGGAAATAGTCAAGGTATTCGGGATAATGAAAGATAGAAAGGAACCTGGTATAGATGAGAATCCAAATAAAGTCTGGAAATATGGGGAGGCAGAATTAAAGGAATGGGCATGTATCATGTGCAATAGAGTACGGAGAGGAGGGGGGTCGCCAGAATTATGGAAGGAAGGAGTAGTTGTACCCAAGTGAAGAAAGGAAAAGGGAAGGAGATTACAGATTATAGATGAGTGACGCTAATGCCAACATTGTATATAGTATATGTGACTGTTTTATCGGAGAGGTTGAAAAAAGAGCCAACGAATTAGACAAGGTTTGGACAAGGGAAAAGGGATAAGGGTAATGGACAAAATATATGTTCTTAAGTATCTAGTAAATAAGAGGATTAAATGGAGCAATGATGGAAATGCTCGTGGACTTAAAGGCGGCGTTTGACTTATTAGACCGAGGCGAGATAGAAAAAGTTATAGCGAAAAAGCAGATAAGAGAGGGACCAATAAAGAGAGTATCGCAAATTTTTGCAGAGACAGAAATCAGAGTAAAGGTAAGAGAGCAAATAGGAGATAGTTTCTGGTTGGTGAGAGGAGTAAGGTAAGGATGTCCACTACGCCCTCTTTTATTTAATATATTAATACCAGACTTGGTAGAAGAAATGAAAAGAAAAGGGTGGGGAGAGGTTAGGATGGGAAACGATAAGATATAAACACTGACATACGCAGACGATATAGTGTTGATGACAGAGGATGAAGAAGGGATGGCGGGCTTCATTACGGGATTAGAGAAATGCTTAGATGGAAAAAAGTTGAATTTAAATGTAGGAAAGAGAAAGATAATGAGGGGGGAAGGAAGAAAGAATGGACGGGGAGATGGAAGGGAATAAAGATAGAAGTAAAAGAGTTTAAATATTTGGAATATACCTTGCAAACAAATGGAGATCATAGATCTCATATAAGTGAGAGAAGAAGCGCAAAGGGATAAATTAAGTACTAGAGCAGGAAAGAGGGCATGGCAATTTCAGACGAAGTTAAAGAAGGGAAGGGGAGGGAAGTTGACGAGCAAGTGTTTGATGGAGTTGGAAGAAAGAAGAGGTAGAGCGATATAATTAACGAGATGGGAAGAAGAAAGGAGGGATTTCTTTAATGCTAGAGATATAAAAGACGGGACTGGAGTGAACTATGAAGAATTTGAAAAAAGGGCGAGGGAAAGACAATTAGTAGAAAGATGGAGGATGATTGAGAAATCAAAATATAATAAATGGCATTAGATGATAAAAAGGGAAAGAGTACCAAAGTATTTAGAAAAGGGATGGGGAAGGAGAAGATGGACCAGAATAGCAAGATATAGATTGGGAAACAAGGTAAGGAAGGGATGTATTGGGAAAAGAAAGAGAACAGAAAGTGCAGAATCTGTGAATGGGAAGAGGAAACATGGGGGCATGTATGGGAAGGATGTAGGAGAGGAGTGGAAGATAAAGGAAGCTGGCAAGAGAATGTGGTAAAGCTTCTAACAGAGGATGGATTTGGGGATGAGTGGATGAAGGAGTTTATGGGGATAGAGGAGCATATGAGAAAGAAAGAATGGCAAAATGGAGGTACAAGAGAAGTGAAAGAAAAAGGAAACGGAAGTCGCTTAGATTAGAAGCGTAAATATTTATAAGTAATGGTTGTGTAATAGCATAAGTAGATTAAGATGTGCTTGCGTTCTCAGCCTCTCTCTCGCTTACACTCTCGCTTTCGATCGCTCGCTCACTCGTTCGCTGACACGTCCCAAATTGCGCTATCGTCAAAAAATAAAAAGATAAGATTTTCTGTAAATATGCAGGCGGAAGTATTGTAAAAAATATAAGTTAATTAAACCCTTTGCGGACACATTATGAATAAAGAAGAAGAAAAGACTCAAAAAAAGGTCGTCGTTGGAGGTGTAGACGTTTCACTAAAGATACTCGACTAAATAATGTTCAGCCCTGTTATCTGACATTTTGCCAAGGCAAAATTGATTTCGAACCAGTGAGAATCAATGTTTTGAGTGTGAACATTTCCGTCATTGGGATTGACAGGTTCTCGAGAGGTTGACTGTTGAGTGTCTCTTCGTGTCACGGTCAATTCCACCGACGATCCACCTCGTACACCTTTTCCGGCCTCTGTTGTATTTGCGTAATCCAAAGGCACTTTCAATAATTTCAACTACATGGCCCACGCCACCAATTTTTTCACTTTTCCCTATTATCCATGGGCCAATCAAGTCCCGGAATTCGAACAAAATTTTTCTCCCTATTTTACGATCCAAACCGGTTACCCTACGTATCACCCAAGATGGATATTTTAATATCCAATACACTATCAATTGAAGGATGACGACATCAACTTTAGCGATTTTTTAAAAATAACGTAAAAAGTATAAGATGACATACTTCAGACCAAATGAAAAGACCTTGATGATATTAAGATCCTTTAATCAACATTTCGAGAGTTTTCAATTTTTTTTTTTGTAATGGAAATTTTTCCCACTCATATCGCAAAATTTTGTTTTTTGAGGGAGCCCCAAATAAACAAGAAAGTTTATTAGACCGGCTCCTTCTATTTCCCGGATGAAAATCTCGCAAACTTTTTAGGAATTCCATTTTACTGAGTCGACCGATTAGATGACCGTTTGATAAGCTAGGAAGGGTAATACGTAATTAACACGTTCTGAAAATGCCCTTATTGGTTGCATTTTGATTTTTATCAATGTTTCCGTCAATAAATAGAACATTTAGATGAATAGAAAGGTTTGAATTGCTAAGGAAATGAAGGCGGGAAAACACTTGTCACGTGTTAAGTTGGCATCACCTTCCCCTTATTGGTGTATTTTCCTCCAATCATGTGAAGAATAAAATTTGCCTTTTCTGTGTTGCACATTTTTTTAACGAAGGATTAAGTTATTGTTCTGATTCATGTTTTTGAAGTGAAACTTCTTTTTGGACGGGAGTGATTCGAAAAAACGACCGAACGTACGACCGAATGAAAGGATTCCATATCTCTCTGTCCTTCTCTTACAAGTATACTTCCTCTACCTTCTCTCTGTAATCACATCTCCCTTTTCTGCGGCGATTCGCAATTGCTCTAAAGACTCCTCTTCGATATCCCCACCATTCCCACGCCAAGCAAAGCATGTATATGCTCTCTCGCTCTCTGCACTCTCTTATTATGCGACCTACTCACTCCTCCACCACTATGCAAGCTCCTTTGCACTCATGCGCGTCCTCAATGTATTAGTGTACTCTATATAACGCCAAACGCACGTAAAGTTTTACTTCTGCCGTGTGGCCCTACTGCCACACACTTTTTTTGTTTTATTTATGTTACTCTTTACTGCTTTTCAAGAATCATAGCGTAGATTAATCTCGTAAAAGCTTCAAGTCTGAACTTAAAATTGATCAAATTTTAATATTACCTTGTTCTGCACTCTTGCTCCTTTCTCTTTCTAATTGTACCTACTATTTTAGAGCGCTGCTGCTTGCTTGAGGAAGGTTGTAACTTGAGGAAGACTGTACTGGGGGAATCGACTCGGGCGGAACAATAGACAATTCCAAGCAGCCCTACCCTCGGGTTGCGGATAGAGGGTCCCTGTACCAAGGGTTTCCGCTGAATATGGTTACAGTAATTAATAAGCAGTGGCGGACAATTGTCCAGGGATGGTCCCGAAGGAATAACCCATAAGCGAAGGCGTAGAAACCGTGCCGAAAGCTCAATGGCACCTGGGTGAGGTGTATTAAACGGTAACTCTATGATACCGGGCGACCTCTCAGATTATGGAGCCTTATCCTTGCATGCGGGGCTCTACAAGGATTGGCGAACCCTTTCCCTAGCTGCTTGTGGGAACAACAATGACACCACCAAACCACCAAAAAGTTGCAGATACGGTTCAAAACGATCGAACATGCAGAGCACTCGACAATGGAAATTTAGATGAAAATACGACGTCGAACCGGCGAAACGCTCCCATTGAGTGGACGAATCATCTTAAGCATGACTTGCTGGACTGCCAGAAACACCCAGAGTTTAAGCACGTTTCGCATCAGCCTTCGCGAAATCAAGCTCTCGAAAAATGGATATGTGCGCAGAGCGCTTCCCCAACCACTCTATGAATAAGCCGCAGACGAAGAGGAGGAAGTGACATTAAAACCAACCGCGAAAAGCAGAAACTTCCTCAGAGAAGATCACAGTTTTAGGACAAGGAGGAACATTAACATCCAGGTTCCTCCTAAGCCCCAAGATCTGGCTAAAATAGACACCTCCCTTCGTGAGGATATCTCGGAAAAGTCCAACCTCTGGACCATCAATTGTTCAGTTTATGGCGCGGCGAGAACTTTGGCTGATTAGAATAGAAGGCTTAAAGCAACGATGGATCAAAAGACCAAAAGACGCTTGCATCAACGGAACAAAAAGATTGGATTAGCTGGTGAATTTTCAGTCCCATTTGGTTGAAGTTTTATACAACTACCGTTGTTGAAATTTCAAATACTAGTAAATGCAAAATTAGCCACACATGTAATTGAAACTTCAGTAACGCGAAAAAAATGTATACGGCACAGTTAGTGAATTTTAAAGCGAGTATAATTGAGCGTTCGGATTCCACTATGTCCTTAGCGCTTGGGCTCGGTCTCCCAGGATGGAAATTAATTACTTTTTAAACTAAACTCTCAAAAACTCGGCTTCTGCTCGACGAATTATCGCAAATCATTACCGTCAGAAATAGTTTCCTCAGACTTTGACGGAAAAAAGTCTGCAGAGAAGATTCGCGGACGGAAAACTTCCTGTGACAAAGTTGTTCCTTGATGTTTAAGGAAAACTTTGACAACATTTGAGCCAAATCGTTCTCTTTGTTTAAAAGATAGGAGCGATTTTTTATTATCGCGCGCGCACTTTACCATTTCGGTAAAGCTCGGTCCCTGTGTATTTGTGCCTCTCCAACCGTGTGCATATCATTAGAATGTAACGTTATTTGGAAGACTTATTCTTAATTTATTGTGTTCGGTTCATGATGAGTAATAAAACTCTCGACCAAAAAGTTCCAAAACGATCGAAGAATCCAGATACGTGGGAGAAAAATGTAACAAAAAAACTACGAAGCGAGGTGAATATATTTTTTCAGTTATATTTTAGGTATAACTGCCCTGCGTTTACATTATATTATTATACATATAATATGTATTATTACATATTATATATTATATATTGTTCATTTAATAATTATTTTTCATTAAAAAAACTGTACTGCAATTTATTACGTTTTCACTAAATGTAAGTTTATAGAGACTGATTTTTTTTACCAAACACAAAATTTGACATCAATGGAGTTTTGGTGATATCAAATTTAATATTCTTTTAATTGTTTATCCGAAAAAAGGGGAAAGAATAAGTCTCCCGTCCCACCAAAAAAATCGTTGCTGCAAAGAAGTTCAATGAACATATAAGTTCTTGTAGTCCAAGTCACTGCTTCGAAAAAATCCATGTGGACCAAAGACGTTGACTCTACTCCAAATTCTGGGAAATGGTCGGTTGGGACCATCAAATCACGATCCTCATCACTGTTTCGAGAAGCTGGGAACATCACCGAAGACTCGAAAAGAATTCGCTCAGAATATTGCTTCCCCTACCAGCACCTTCTCAACGAGGAATTTGTCGTCTGCTAAAGTTTTCTCTATCAGGTTCTAAACATAGGCAGAAGACTTCGCCGGTGCGAGCGTGTCGGTCGCAATAATTTTCATGTTGCAAATATTGATAGAAAAGCTATTTTCAAAACACGAGGGGTCATCGACAGATTTTTCTATTTAAAAAAAAAGAGATCATTTCGTCGAGCAGAAGCCGAGTTTCGCGAGTTTAGTTAAAAAAGTCATTGATTTCCGTACAATAAAAATTGCCGGTTTTTAATTTTTAGTAAAAAAACTATCAATTTTATAAAACAAAAATTCTAAATAAATGTTGTGCGGCTGGTCCAGCTGCACATTCTCATATTTTTGCGTGGTGAATTTCCCAAGTTGGTCATTTTGGGACATTTTTCTGCTTTTCAACTACTTATTGGGTACTGGGAGAACGAGCCCAAGCGCTAAGGATGTTCTGGAATCCGGACGCTCAATTTTTTCGAGAATTGAATTCTTTCTTACTACTAACTGTACCAAAAGAATTTTGATAAGGAATCAATGAGTTATTTCGTACGTTTGGGTCGTGAGATCCATTAGATTAATAAAGCGCATATAATATTCAGGAAAGTAAGCAGATTTAAAGAAGAAGAAAAATTCGTTAGAATTATATTACCATAATGAGTTATTCGCACGTTTAGACAAACTTTTCGATACTGGTTTTTATAAACATAACCTACAAAAGCAGACAGCTGTTAGTACCGATAGTGTGAATGAAATTTTCGCATTATGGTAATATAATTCCAACTTACCCTATGTTTTTCTTCTTTAAAGATGCTTACTTTCCTAAATATTATAGGCACCTTAATAATCACATAGACCGCACGACGCAAACATATGAAAGTACTCTAAAATGCGGGATTTTGCACGTTGGGATCTGACTTTGCGGGAAGTATGGTGGAGCATGGATGTATGCGCATCCGTCTTGAAAACTCTTCATGAATGTTCAACTACATTTGAAATAATTTTATTTCAATTCCCTGGATGAAAGAGACTTCAACAAAAAAAGTGGTTGAAAAGTGGTTGAATTTTCAAAATATTCCTAACAGTGTAACATCTGGTAGGCCATTCACGGAAAGGGTTTAAAAGTTCGCCTAAGAACTGAGGATCTACCATCACACACTGAACAAGTCAAAGCTTCTGACAATCAAGCATCATATTGTTGAGTAAATACAGGCGTTAGCTGATGCAAGAAGGAGAATACAGAAGAGAGAGAGAGGGATGGGTCAGGGAGAATCAACAGTGTCTCGCTGACCCATCGCACCTCTTCAGCGACCTCCCTGTTTCTGTCAAAAATCCACCCAAGCCCGACGTGGTAGACTTTTTAGAGAGAGGTATACAAGATCCCGAAAACACTGAAATTGAAAGAGAACACTGCAAATATCTTCCGCTTTGAGGGGCACTGCGACAACCTTATAACATGTGAGGAAGAAAGTCCGTCAATCACTGCCGGAGAGGTGACAAAAGCACTTAGGGACACGAAGAACTTTTCCGCTGCTATATCATCTTTAGGATAGTTCGTGATAAGCGAAGAATTTTTGATTAAAGGTTCAAAGCGTAGGTCATCACAAATGCATAGAGCTACACCACCGCCTCTCTGAGCCTAAGACTTTTACAATCGGCGCGAATTAGATTGAAACCGCGGATGGCTACAGCCAAACTGAATATATCATTATTAAGCCAAGACTCGGAAATCGCGACAACGACGAGACTGTGAAGGTGTATTAGTTCAACAATATCGCTAATTTGTTGCTGATATGTGCTCAAAAACCATTGGAGCAGCGATCGATATATGAGCCGATAATGAACGAGAGTTTGCAAAAAGAGATTCCGAATTCTCTACAGAAACAAAAGTACAATCAAATGAATCTTGCGCGGTTTCGCTCGGAATTGACGAAATGTTTAATATTAACAAGTTTATTACCGCAGATGGGGACTCATTCTGTTCATGAGTCTGAAGGAGAAATTGGCATGTAGAAGCGGCGACTGGAGAATCTGGTTGATGGTAATCTGGTAGCGAAGACTGTTTCTGAATCGAGAGGATGACTTCGCAGCAAGATGTTTTAACAAAAAATGATCAAGGTCACTATCATCTGGGATTTTTACTGGGTTTGAAGACACATCCGAAGCCCAACTTTTCTTTGACTGCCTTACAGAGGTTATAGAGTTCTTGTGGACGGTTAGGGTTGACTTGCAATGTGCCGTTTGTAAAGCTTGGGTCAATTTCCTTCAACCCTAGTGACTTTTTGCTCTTATTCTTAGAAACGATAAATTCATCTCTTGATTTCGATTGAGTGAATCTAACGATGATTGGACTCGGATGGTCTTTTTTAGCTGCAGGAACTCTAAACATGTCTTTGAGATTGGATATATTTGCCTTTGATTTGATAACCTTACATATTAACTTGAAAACATTTACGAGGTTCTCCTGAAAAGGGGACGGCAGTCCTGTGATGATAACTTCTGTGTCCCGACTTGCCTGCTCTATGCATTTTATACGCTTCTCCAAGTTCCTCTTAAGATCGACCAGCTCTCCTTTGTGATAATTTACTTCCTGGGTTAACTGAACATTAGCTGCTTGAAGGCCCGAGATCTCGGCTTTCATAGCTTCAAATTGGGTCAGTAGGGTAGCATTTTGCTCAGTCATTTTCTTTACGTCACCTACCAGCGATTCGTAAATTGTGCTAAGTTTAACAACTGAAAGATCACATCTGTCAATGATGAAGTTGAGACTGGATTTCTTGTTTCGTAGTTAAGCCATTTGCCTCAACTTTTTCCAGCCTATCAGAAATGGCGCCCAGTTTTGAGAGTATCTGCAGAGAAATGTCTTCAGGAGACTGCTGTTTTTCAGGTAAAAGGTCCTGTAGTAGAGAGGTGAAAATTTTTTTTTCAATTCTGGTTGATTTGGAAGTAGGAAATGGTTCACACGCCACTGACTGTTTACCTTTGGATTCCCTTGAGACATGCTGAAAGCAATGCCCGAAACCGTGCTTATCTCAAGAGTTGAGTGTATATACGGAAATCTTTTCAAGGAGTCGGATAGGGCTGCTTCCAAGCGATAGGTGACAACGATTTGCCTAGCACGGGATCATCGACACACCAATCTTTACTATCAGATCATCCATTTCTTCGAAAACTCGATCATGTGAAACCTCTCCATAACGGACACTCATGGTGAACGACTTTCTGTCCCCAGAGAGTGAGTTGCAAATATTAGAAAATGTAATATGTATGTACATATAATACATATAATAATAGTAGTACATATAATGTGCCTCAGGCAAATCACAGCAGGGAACTGAACTATCTGACAGGTCTGGTGACGATTCGGTTACGTTTATGCCCACCCCTATGTCTACCATCAAGCTAATGAGTCAGGTTGTATTGAAACTGTCCGTCTTGTTAAGGTAAATTAATATCTTGAGAGTCAACAGAAGTGTCCATGTCCGTTGCAGAGTGTCCATCTGGAAGAGACCTTGGGTCGGGGAATCATTTAAAGTATCCGCAAACAGAGGTGTCCATAAGTATAGGTTTCACTGTAGCTGTAATTTGATTCTGCGTGCACAGTATGATTTCAGGTGAGTGTCACCCTTTTCCAGGTGGTCTCAGTCCACGTGTTCTCAAGTAAAAAGCAGGAGGCCCGGGAGTATAACACTATCTGCTTGACATGTGCTTTGCAACTTTCGTGGTGTTTTTTACAAAAAATAACGTATGACAATCAGCTGCAATGTTTGGACCCTTTTATCATAAAATACTATTATGTGACTCACAGAATCTTTTTGAAATTTAACCCTCCATGTACAGACTTCTTTATTTTATTTAAAATTTTAAATTGCAATTTAACCCTTAAAGCGCCATGCTATGTAATAATAACACCAAGCGCCACGTGGGGTCGTGGGCGACCCCCGTCGGAAAATGTCATATCGCAAAGAGTGTAGCCGTTATTTCAATTCCAAAAAATTACTGAATACTCTTTACCTATCCTTTTAGTGTGTAGATAAGGTTTTATCGACAAAAAATTTTTTGCTGCGTGTTAGAAAAATAAAAATCTTACGAAAACGAGAAAAATGACTTTTTTTTACGAAAAAAATCATAACTCAGTCAATTTTTTATATTTTAACCTAAAAATTTAACCTGTAATTTTCTAAATAAAGCTCTTTGAGAGAAAAAAATGGTTATAGTGCAGCTTTGAAAAAAGGTATTTATTTGGGAACTTGAAATGGGTCATTTCATGAAAAATGGGAAAAACGTTTTTTAATGATTACCTCTTTATTTTTTCATGTCATTTTATTACTTTTTAATAATAATCGCGCAAAAAAAGTGGGTTCTTCTCATACCCCGGGGGCGCTTAAGGGTGTTTAATTATATATGATTATAAATGTTACCATATTCATTCACGTATTTCATTATTTATGTATAATTGAAATTGTACATTTTATCTTTTAATTACTTAAAATTGATGCAAGTACAGTTTTTAATTTAATATTAATGTATTATACCAAATTGTTAATTTCGCTGTGAAAGGTTTGAAGAATCTTGAAGAAAAAAAATTATTAAAATATGTTTCACTTTTTCGACAATCTAAATTTATAATTGATAACTAAATATTGCATTCACATATAGGGTAAAGGAACCAATTACGCAGGGTGCAGCAATTGTCGAGGATCGACAGATATTTTGTATGAAAAATAGGGAATTATATTAAAAATTAAATTAAAAATTAAATTAAAAATTACTTGACAGTACATTTTTTAAACCAACTTAAACTTTTTAAAAAAAGCACAATTTGTGTGTTTTTTAAAGTTTATGTTGGGTTAAAAAATGTAATTTCAAATAAGCCATAGACCCTGTGACGTTCTCTAGCGTTCGGTTCTTTTGCCGTTCTCAAAAGTTCGATTCTTGGTCAACAAAAATCTTTAAAATTATACTATAATAATGTAGGTACTCTAAACTACCAACCCTAAAAAAAACCCATATTTTTAAAAGATAAATTCATTGCGAATGTAATATCTGCAATGAGTCCCTCATGAAATTGACTAACTGATCTGTTTTAATTTAGCGTGTGCATAAGTTTGTTTACAAAGCGAATGTTCAAGGTCACTTCAAAGTTCAACAGAATGCAGGTATAAACATATTGTGAAAATTAAGAGTATGTATCTTACAGTTAAATCTAAATAAACCGCAAAAACATATTTAAAATTTATTAAATTCATGACTGTTTTATCGCCTTACTTTCTTAAAATTGTTATTCCGTAAGAAATTTAATTATTATCGTTATTGTAAGCAAAAACTCACTAGCACGAGAACGTGTCACGGCGGCAAGCCCAAAAGTCCTGTAGTGCACTCTAAAGCTCCAGCGCTGACATTATCTAAAATCACAACTACTCCTAAACTATTAAACGAAACGCTGGAAGTTACAAAAGTCCGATTTACGCTGAGCATCGGAAAAAAATTAAAACATTTTTCAAATTTTTTTTTAATTCCTCTTATTCTATCAATCAAAGGATACACTTGAACGCATTTTCTGAAAATTTTGTTTAAAAATTCCAAAAACTGACAAACGGAGCGCGAGTTGAAGTGAAAAACGGATTAAAATTGATTTTTTTTTTACGTCCGTTTTTCGGCTTTAATTTGTAAACTAAAGAAGCTACAACTTTTTATCTGAAGGAAAAAAGATTCGCAATAAAATTTCACAACCAGATATATCATAGAAAAATTAAAATTAGAAATTTTTGTTGAAAGCCTCCAGGGGACTTTGTTTTCGCACGAGAAAATGTTGTGCCCTTATTGCATCCGAACACTCAATTGGTTCCTTTACCCTATAAAACATACAACATTTTTAATATTATATTGGGTATTATATCATTAAATTATATATAATTTACAATGATTTTAAAACAAAATAATTTGTTCTGCCGCAAACTGATATATTAACCCTTCGATGGCACACTTCCCGACGCGTAACATATCTGGCATACTGGGGTCTTTGTGACCCCAAACGAAAAATGCTTTCCGCAAAGAGCCAATTGATTATTGTGAGTAGCTGAATTTTTCACACACTCTTTGATAGTTACTTCAAAGAATGCTGCGGGTTATTTAGTTCAAAAATTATTTTAAATAAGGAAAAAAGATTGTAGAATTTAAAAAATCGCGAAAAATGACATTTTTTACGGTAAAATAATTCACTTTTTTTTTCTTTTTTAATAACCGTATGAGAACTTTTTTCAAATGTTGAAGGGATTTAAATAAGTTTCAACATGCTTGGGGTCTTTTTGACCCAAGTGTGCCAGCGAAGGGTTAAAGAATTTGTTTAAACAAATTATTTATAGCAATTAACTTGTACATTAATTTTATTATTTATGTTCCTTAAGTATATCTTCATTAATTCTAACCAATAGCGATTTTATTTGAGCGATTTTAGCTGAGAAATTTTCTTTAAGATAAAAAATCATATTTTAAAAATTGCTAATTTGGCACTATATTTCTTTGAATATTAGATTATTTCAAAGTATGATATGATCGTTTGTTGGATTTATTAACAGAAAAAGGAAAGATCCTTTATTTAGTTACGTGCTGTTTTGAAGTAATGACAAGGTAAATTATATTGGAAAAATCGTCTAAAAAGCTTTTTGGTAGAGGTTATCTAGACCTTCCAAAAGTAAACAAATACGAAAAAGAAAATAAATGTAAGTCCAGTATTTGTCTTTACATTTTCGTTATAAAAAAAATTATTGTAAATATCAGCACAATTAAAATCTCGTTTAATTTGCAGATTTAAGACCGGAATTTCTGTTTTCCTAATAATATTTTCAGTGTTGAAAATCTAATTTTTCCACAATCTATGGAAGGCCCAATCACGCAGTCCTTTCAGTTTTTTTAAAAAACGATGCGCGCTCTGGTTTCACATGTGAAGCTGGCACCGCCCCTCCTGTAACTCCGAAACCCGTGCTATAATCGATTCCGGAATCATATCAAATTTAAGGGCTCATGAAGGGCTGAAAAGAAGCCAAGGTACCAAACTTTGGGCTCCGTAATTTTTTATAAAAAACGGGTTGCGCGCTGTCTTCACACGAAGCTAGCACTGCCATATCTGCAACTTAAAAACTGTTGATTTACTCTAATTCGGATTTTTTCAGAAATTAAGGACTTATTCAGGGCTGTCGATCTATGCTATGCCAAATCACGCAGTCCTTTCAGTTTTTTGAAAAAACGATGCGCACTCTGGTTTCACATGTAAAGCTGGCATCGCCACACCTGTAACTCCAAAACCAGTGCTACAATCAATCCCGGCATCACGCCAAAATTAAGGGTTGAAAAGAAGCCAAATTCCCTAATTATGGGCTTTGCAACTTTTCGCGCGCTGACTTCACATGAAGCTAGCACCGCACCGCTATACTCATAACTTCAAAACTGTTCCCTTGATCGATACCGGGTTTCTTCGAATTAAACAGCTTATTAAGAGCTCTTCAATGGTCTTAAAGTATCCCATTATCATAGTCCGTTTTTTCAACCGTTAGAACCTAGTTTTCTGAAATAAATATGTCAATTTAAATAATGCATTGAATATGTAGAAAAATGGTCATTTTCATTTATTGTCAAAATACTTTTGCGCAAGTGAAATATAAATTGACATACTGCTGTATACATCCAGCTTGTTTAATAAAATTTTACATTTTAGATCTTGAGTTTTTCTCACTTTCGCAATGCAAACCCAGTTGAAAAAATTGTATATAGTTTAAATATAGTGGACAAGCACCGCCATACCTGTAACTTTGAAACTGTTAATTCAATCAAATCCAGGTTTTCTTAGAAACTACGGGCTCAATTAGGGTTGGTGATCTATGTTAGGCCCAATCACGCAGTCCTTTCCGTTTTTTGAAAAAACGATGCCCGATGTGGCTTCACATGTGAAGCTGGCACCGCCACACCTGTAACTCCGAAACCAGTGCTACAATCAATCCCGAAATCATACCAAAATTAAGGGCTCATGAAGGGCTTAAAAGAACCCTAGGTCCCCGTAATTTTTTCAAAATTCGAATATTAACACGTGCCACCGGACACTTCAAAATCCCATTTAATTAACATGGGAAAATTTTGGATTTTCGAAAAATTGAACTCATACTTCAGGGTTTGATCAAACTACATTTGTGGGAGGGGTAAGGGTGGGTTAAAAATAAAAGTTATTAGTATGGTTTTATTTTGTAGACACTACTCTTTAAGCCTTAAGAAACTTGGCACGTTTCGATCAAACCATGAAGTATGAGTTCAATTTTTCGAAAATACAAAATTTCCCCATGTTAATTAAATGGGATGTTGAAGTGCCCCGTGGCACGTGTTAATATTTCAATTTATTTTAAAAAATTACTGATTTTCTTTCTCCGGAAATGGAAACTTTTTGAGGGAGACTTGTCCTCTAGACTCAAAAGAAATTTTGCAATGCATTTTTGGACCACCTTAATGTATCAAAGAAGCTTCTCAGATATAATAAATTCCAGAAAATTCTTAAACCTTAAAATTTAAGAACTATCTACCGTTAAGGAATTTACCGTAAGACTAACCAAGAGTGAGGATGGGGATGTTTTGACCTGAGTGCTTAATCACATTGCAATTAGTATAATTTTAAACGTTACAGAAGAGGAGTGTGGCATACGTTACACTGACGGAGTAAAATTGAGTTCCTGCAAAGTACAAGTAAGTTTTTAAAATATGTGGCCTTCGACTCGACTCCATGGTGGTGTGGAACAGAGTTCATTATGTAACATAACACAGTAGCCTCCCGTTGAGCACCATAACGCCCCGTCGAGCTTCGAACTGCAGCGCGCGCCTTACAATAGGAAGGGTCGAACAAGCCGCCAGGTATCATACGGTACCCTGACACAGCCTTAAGCCGTTACTCTAATTTAAATTAAGTCTTATTTTACTAAATATGAAAAGTTAAATTAATCATTTTTATAATTTCCGTTAAAAATTAATTAAATTTACTTTTTCTATAATACAAATTAAAGGGTACCATATTATTCAATTAAAATTTTGAATCGATTTGTGAATTTCAATCAAAAATGGAAAGAGTGGCTAGGTAATTCTAAAATCTAATACTTTTAAAAAATTTATTTTGGGTCTTTATTTGTAAGTTTACATGTACAATTTAAAGAATTTTAAAATGGAGTTTCAAGACTAAGTAATTAAAAATGGAAGGCGTTTAAAATAAAAAATTTTTGATAAAAAACCATTTCAGGGTGACCACTATTTTTATCATTGTTAGCTCACGGCTTTCTCTCGGTGATCCCGCTAAAAAATCGTGATTTCTTCCAGTTTAGAAAAAAATATACTCTCTTTGCGAAACCCACAGTTTTTCACATATGAACAGAAATGTAAGTCAATGAGCATGAGCAAACCTTTTTGCAAGAAATATATTGAATTTTAATAATATAATAACTAGGATAAGGAAATTGTTGTGCCTAATAAAGGAAAATAAAGATATGTGTTTTATTATATAATAGCTTTAAAACTTAAATTATTTCAAGTAAATTTAAATCGCTTATAAATTAATAATTTTTAAATTGCTAATGATACTTTTCAAAATTCAACCAATTTAATTTTAATAACAAAATTAAAATTTATGAAAGGGAAACAGACTGTGAAGCCTGCGATAAATAAATAAGAATTTTGATAGTTAATAGGCTAAATAATGACATTATAAATAAACATTGAAGTTTATTTGTTATAAATAATATGATGTTGATGTTTTTTGTCTGCATTATCAATAATCAATATTTTGTGAATATTGATTATTAATTTTTGAAGTTATAAAAAAAATATCTCTAGCTCCGCTGGGATTATTTGTTATACGTTGAAAATATTCGGTTAGAAACCTGGAAATTTTGCTTAAAAAATAGAGTTAATTTTCCATTACACACTTTCTTATTATAAGTTACACTCTTTTAATTTCAGAATACACATAAGCATCATACTTAAAAAATTTGTGACACTGTTTTGACATCTTTGGGTAAAAAAAAAATCTATCCGGATCACTTTAAATGTTACTTGATACTATATGATATAATAATTATTAATAATATATTTACCATCTTTTCATCATTTCAGGGGTTTGTGAGTCACATTCAAACAAACAATCTTACGTCATTTGAGCCCAATTGGTTGGGGCCAAAATACGGCCTTATTGCCACCCCTCCTTTCGCTATTAAATCTTTCAATATTTCTTATGAAAGCCTTGAGCCATATTTAAATTAATTAATTTCAGATGTTAATATAGAGCAATTTCGAATTGAAAATATTAAAATTGTGCAATTTCAAACATTGGCATCATATTATAGCACTCTTGTTTTATATTATTCTTTTGTTTTTTCATTTGCAATGTAATATTTAAAAATTGTCCGATTTTCAGTTAAAAATTTAGATAAATAAATAATTTCAATTTAAAAAATATTTTATTGAAAAATTTTAAGAATAGATAATAGTTCTAAAGGAAATGTTCAAAATTAAAAGATTTCAAATTAAAAAGTCTGTCCGCTGCGAGGGGACATTCTCACCACGCGCGGCTCGCTTCACTCGCAAGTTTGAGCGCGCCTTGTGCTCGGTCTTTGTACTCCCCCCACATTTGTGCGGAGAGCTTCTAATAGTAAAGGTCAAAGCATCAACAACTGTAATTTGGTGATTGAGAATTCTCTTTTGTTGAAGCTCCTTCGGCTTCAACGAACTTATTCTCATCACGTATCTCGTGCTTCGGACTCGATTTTACGACTTGAAGAAAAAATACGCATCCTATCAAAAAATAATTACACTAGACTCCCGATAAAAAACCACAGATTTACGAATTCCTAGTACTGCTGGCCTCGGCAGTTTCTCAGTGAAAGTGGAGCCCCTCGGGGTCGAGAGGCGGTGCTCAACGATGCGTGAAACAACAGCAGCGTAGAAACAAAGGAGCACTGTACGGTAAATCACGCGCATATAATGCGTAATACGTTCCACGCCGCTGACTATTTACGGTTGCTTACCCCCAATTGAGGATCAAGGCATTTTTCGTACCTTGTCTTGTTTTTCCAAAAATGTTATTTTTTTATTGTTGATTGTATTTTTTACGATTAAAACAAAAACTACGCGTCCCATCAAAAAATTATGAACAACAAATTTGTAGATGTTTTTGGGTGAAAAACTTTCATGTATTAATTTTTTTCGTACGTTAGTCGTGTTTCCAAAATGTAAAACAAATATTTTTAATGTTATTTTTTGCGATTAAAACAAAAACTACTCGTCCTATCATAAAATGATTAATAAAAAATGTGTAGCTTTTTTAATTAAACAACTTTTGTATTTTCATTTTCTTTTCTTAGCTTATGTCGTCTGTCTAAAAATTTAATTTTTTTATTTTTAATGTTATTTTTTACGATTAAAACAAAAACTACCCGTCCTATCAAAAAATGATTAGTAACAAATTTGTAGATCTTTTTTAGGTAAACAATTTTGTCCCTTAATTTATTTCGTTCCTTTTTTCGTGTTTCCATTTTTATTTTATTTTTAATGTTATTTTTTAACATTAAAACAAAAACTACACGTCCTATCAAGAAGTGATTGATAACAAATTTGTAAATCCTTTTTGGGTGCACAATTTTTGTCTATCTTTTTTTTTCGGATATTGCATAGTTGGACCGCAAAATGGAATTCTTGATTTTTTATTACTTTTTTTTTGTGGTTAAATCCAGAACCGTTGGTCAAAAAATGTTGGTTAACGAACTGGATCTTTCTTTTTGGTCCCTTAAAACGTGTTCCACTGCCACAGTAGAACAACAATGACAATGCTAATGAAGACAACGACAGACAGACTAATACCTTTTCATTATGATGAGAATGTACAAATATATTTATTATTATTATTATTATTATTATTATATCATTAAGCCGTTTCCCTTTCGGGGTAGGCGTGAATTGCTCGGT